>JAJQOW010000597.1:0-96955 GCA_037975125.1 Latrodectus hesperus | reverse complement strand
CTTAATTTTTTAAACTAGTTCTATATTAGAAAACGGAGAAACAATTATGATATAAGGAAATAGAATGGTATTGTTAAATAAGGCTTCCCCATCGTTAGTTTTTATTCATCATTAAGAATCAATCATTTAATTAGATAATTTATTCTTAATTGTAGTATATATCCAATTCATAGACTCGCTTTTTTTCGATATATCAGCCGTGGGTTAATTTTTATCTTAGCTATAGATATTAGCAACAGTTCTTATTCCACTTTAAGTCTTAGGTTTCAATAAGAAACAAACCTTCCTCTCGCCTTGAAATGCTGAGTGAAAAAGAATCCCATAGTGGCAGTTATCTAATAACCTAAAAATGTTTGATGAACAACACGCGTCTTGATTAATAAACAAATCGTATTGTTTGCATATTTCTGAAGACAGAAACCGTTAAATATTGAATCGTTTAAAGCTACTATCAAGTGATGAGGTCAATGTTTGAGCAGACACTCCTTTCTTTTTGAGCACATTACAATGTAAGAGTAGGTTTAAGCCATTTCATTACAAAGGATCTTCGGCGAGGTCAAATAAAAATGTAACTACTTTTCAGTCAATTATAATAATATAAAAGATAGAAAATTTGCATACAGTAACGAGTTTCAAAACATTGTAATTAAAAGTTTTCATTTGGGTGAACATTAAAATACAGCTTAACTACGATGTTGTAGTTGTTTCTATATTTACTAATTATCGCAGTCTTAGATATAAAATAGCTTCCTGGTCTTCGGTTTAAGAAGCGCCTGAATGCCTAGTTGGACATAGATATTTATAATGTTTCGAGTTCATATTTAAACAAGATTTATGTCTAGTTACATAGCTGCCAACTCTACTGATTTTATCGGGAAATTCCTGATTTTTCACCATTTCCCTATAATGTAGGAAAATCTACTGATTTTCGTCAATTTTAGATAAAAACTTAGAAACAGCCGAAATTTTGCCGAAAAAAAGTATTGGGTTGTTTTAGTAGCTTAAATAATCAATAGATGGCGCATTAATACAATGTTATATTATAAAATAATGAAAATGTGTTTCGAACCCCATCTGTCCGCCGTGGTAGGATGATGACTTAACCACTGGGGTGCCAAAACCTCCTACCAGTTGGCAGCCGTATAATTAACATTCAAAGCAGATACCAGGTGACCGTTTCCATAAGCAGTTCAATTGCTATTATTGCTAGGAGGAATATTACTAGTTATTAGTAATTTAATTAGAAAAATATTTGTTACTAAATTAAATTTATTTAGTAATGTATTTTATGTAATTTTACAAATTTCGTATTTATAATTTGCACTGGAGTAGTAAAAGTTGCCCTATAAAATAAATATTGGGACATCGATGTTGATTTTTTTACGCGTGTAGTATATTCTTTTATTTTTCATAGTTCCTTTATGATATTAGTGAATATTTTATTCAAATATATCAAGAATAACACAAAATATGTGTGGTCAGCATAAATCATTCTCAAAATGTATAATCTGAAGAGTAAAGTTGTCTTTTTGCTGTACTACCGTTTTAAACATTCAAGCAAAAAAGTCGCTAGTGGCTCCCGATTTTTTTTCTCCAAGGTTGGCAGGTATGTATTTATCCAAAGCGAGCAGGAAACGACTTATCAGTTATTGTTAGAAAAAAAGGAAGTTTTTAATATCCCTTGGAGATTAAATATCGTACATAAATGAAAATATATTTTCCTCAAAACAATTTAGTATCACATCGTGAGTTACAACCATATAGAGATACATATCACTATAATTAGGAAATTATATATATTGATATATTTTAATTGATACTGAAATATAGTTCATATATCTAAATTGTAATTGTTTGTCCATTTATTGACTAATAGATTTTCAAAATTCGTAGTTTATTTGTAAAAATATACAGATTCTTTAGTTATTTTAACTTAATATTAAAATTAAAAAACCCTCCTAAAAACAGGAATGAGTAATGTTAACTCCTTAAGGTTATATTCTCACCTTTCATAAAACGAAATAATGCACTATTATGAAGTACTATAGATTTTTCGAACAATTGATATTCAGATGACGGGCTGATTTCGGACAAAATGAACCATTTGGTGTATCGCAATGAAACAAATCTGGCAAATCTTGGGTGTTTAATTGTTCTTTGCACACGAGAGCTAATTCAATCGGAGCAAAAGTGGTTTCCGAGCCACTACAAACGTCCATACCCAAGGTGGGTATGGACGTTTATACAAAATTATGTCCAAAATCTTATCTCCCGAGTTGAGTATTGTGTTCTATTTTAAATATATTCTTTATTTTTCTTCCAAGCTTGTTTCAGGTTGCACTAGTTTAAATTTCTTTGTATTACAAGATTTTCTTAATTGCCATATACAAATCTGTCACTAACACAGCTATTTAGAGAGGGGAAGATTTTTACTTCACGATTAACGGTATATTAAGTTATATATATATATATATATATATAGCAGGCCGGAGAAGGAAGGAGGTGAGAAGACGCGTTTTCGCCAAGCTCCGATTCATTGCCGCTTTTTAAAAGTAAAATTATTGGTCTAGTAAATAATATTCACATCAATCGATGCAGTATTGCATTTTACATCATCCATAAGAATTTCAAGTGATTTCTTGAATAATGAATGGAGCTATTAACGTTTTAGCGAGAAAGTTTTCCTACTATGTAATATGATGCTACTGCGCTTTTAACAAAGACCGCCTAGCAACCGATCGCTCACCCCCAGCAACGGAGCTGTGTGACTGTGACAGTATCGTTAATTAAGCGACCGCAATTATTTTTTTAATAAAATTTGCACTGCAGATCAGTGTGAAACTTATTGCTCTATCAACCTTGTGAATTTTGTTTGCTGTTTGGATAACAAGAATTTTTATTTTCAATAACTTACATCGGAAGCATTGGACTTATTGGCAGCAATTTCAACTTCTTGGCAGCAATTAATCACATTATGAGTGGCTAAATTTTCAGGTAAGTGCCCAGATGCCATATTATTTGGTTCCGCGCATTGGTTCAGTGCATTTTGTTATATAGATTGTGTTGATAGGGCAATTGGATCCGGAGTTGTTGAACTTTTAATAAACGTAAATATTCATGTTTTTTGCCAGTTTTTCGTCGAAATTTCTTCTAATTACTTTATTATTCATTAATAACTTCGGATCTAGATGTCCTATCATTCTAAATTAAATTTTAACTTGGAGTGAATAGTCTAAGGATTCTAAAAATGTTTTGTTTGTAAATGTATCTGCAATAGTTAATTTTCTAAATGTATTTTAATTTTTGTTTTTCATGTGTACTTTTGTTTATTTTACCTTTTTTATAAAGTTACTTTCATTTTAAAACTGCCATAAATATTAAATTTTTAATAATTTCACTCCAATCTTTTTATATTATTTCGAAGCAGATTCCTGTGAATTAAAATATGTTATTCATTTTTAAAGACTAATTATAATTTAATGATTTATGACCTAATTGAAGTATCTTAGGATTTGTATTTTTCTGAATTCCCCCAACGGTTCTTCATTCCTTCCCAAAGTACTTGTATTGCTACTATGTTATTTTCTAAGTCCACTTTTCGCCCTTGAACTGGTCCCCCTTTTTCATTTTCTTCTTAACCCTTTGGTTACCAATTTCCCCTTAATTAACTTATTAAATATTAATCAGCATATTTCTCAGCTCCTAATTATTGTAGAGACATGGGACTACTTTCTAAGCCCCTAATCTTTCAATGCGCTGCTATTAAGTTCATTAGAAGTCATTAGTCTAATTTTAATTTAATTTTCTTAAACTATAGTCCACTTCATGGACATTAACTTTTTCTTGTTGCTAGTTAAGCCTAAATTAAGGAAGTAAATTTTATATTATTTTATATGAATACTACTTTCTTATTATTTATATTTATTTTATTTTATTTATTTATTTTTTATTTTATTTTTATTTATTTATTTATTTATTTATTTATTTATTTTTTTTTTATGCCTACGTGTAATATAGTTTTCTAACTTCATGAACAGTAACTTGTAAAAATTTGAATGAATAAATAAATATCCCATTCATTTATTAATCGTTAATATCTGTTTATCATCTTATATTCACTAATAATTCCAATTTTATTAAGTTTTTTTTTTATAAATTTAATTTCAAAATTTCATTGTAAATTTTTAATTTCTTTTTATTTTTTTTTTAATATTACTTTATCTATATTTATGTTTTTTTTTTCCATTATCTTTCTCTTCCAATTTTCTTTAATTAGTATTCACCCAGAAATCACCACACTTTAGAAAAGAGCAATACTTATTTGGCTTTGCCTTAAAAAAAAAAATAAAAAAAAATAAACCACATAAATTAATAATTTTAATTGATTTCAAAGAATATTTCAAAAAAAGGAGGGAAATTTTTTTTTTTAATTATTAATTTTATTTTTCAATAATTCAGCTCCTAATTAATATTGGAAAAGTTGTTTTTAAACATTATATCGCGCAGGTGATCTTTTACCTAGCACAATTTTATTGAAGCTAATTTTCATTTAGTTAATTATTCATTTATTATTATTACTATTTTTAAATTTTTATTACTACTAACATTATGAACAAAAAAAAATACTGTAATATCTACCAGGTTACATTTATTCTTCTATATCACAGGAATCTGTTTTTTTTTTTTTTTTTTTTTTTTTTTTTTTTTTACAATATGCACGGATTGATGCGTGGAGATGTGTGGCATCTGGGTCACTTGTTTCTTCATCGACTCTCCTGAATATGGTAAGAAAGATTATCAATGAACGCATAGCCAAAGGCTGCCCTCAAAAAGATGTGGAGGGAAATGTTAATACTAGAGCACCATTGGAAGCTGCTGGTCATGCTGACACAGAAACGGGCTGCGAAGGACAAAGAGTTTCTTACGAAACACCTTATGGTAGCTCCGCTAAGAAAGGTTCAGCTACAGTTAGACTTTTGGAAGTTGAACAGGAGATTCTGATGGCACTTGCCAGCAGCAAGTCCAGCATTGTTTTACAACAGAAGATTCGGTGTGGCGTTTCAGAACTTTTGCAAATTGCTCTATCTCAAATTGAACGGAACGCCCATCTGGAAGGAGCTGCGGAAGTACACACAAGCATGACCCAGCAGATGCAGCACCGGACATTTGCTGAAGTGGCAGCCAGTAAACCAGAACGTCCGAGGGGAAAGAGAGAAGCCAGCCGTTCCAGGAACAGACGAGACAAATCAAGGCAGAAGAAACAACATGTGGTCGTCTTCTATCCCAAGCAAGAGAAGACTTCAGAGGAGACCAGAGAGATCCTTAAGAAGAAAATCAATCCAGCCAGTATTGGACTTAACATCTCTAAGATTCGGCCAGTTCGTAAAGGTGGAGTCTGTATAGAAACGCAAAGCTCAGAAGACCTGGATAAGCTAATTGAGGCAGTACAGAAGAATGATGCTGTTTCTGAAGTGGTCAACATTCAGAAGCCTGCCAAGAAGAAGCCGCGCATCATCCTCTATGATGTTGACAAGGACATTAGCAGAGAAGAGATTGCCCAGCAGCTAAAATCTCAGAACCAACTGGAAGACCAGGTTGAGATCGAACCAGTCTTCAGCTACCGAAGCAAGCTTGGCAACAACTGGGTCCTGTCGGTGAATGGTGATGCCTTCAACACTATCAAGGAGAAGAAAAACTGTACGTCGGATGGACCAGCGTGAGATTTCGAGAATACCTGAGGGTTAGCCAATGCTTCAAGTGTCTCCGTTTCGGCCACCACGCGAAAGACTGTAAAGGGCAGGAAACGTGCGGCAAATGCGGGGAGAATCATCTTAGCAAAGATTGCAAGAATGAATTGAAGTGTTGCAATTGCGCCGATTTCAATAAGAGAGGGAAAACAAAGATAAGCACTGGTCATGATGCAAGAAGCAAGTCATGTTATATATATGAAAAGGAGATCAACAACCTTATCATGAAAATTGACTATGGATCATAAGCAAAAAGACCAAGTTCTAAAGCTGAGTCATCTAAATCTACATCATTGTAGAGCAGCGAACCTTCAGTACGCTCAAGACATTAAATCCCTCAACGTTGACATAGCATCAATCAACGACCCGTATACATACCAAAACAACATCACTGGTTTTCCTCTCGATTATTTAATCATTGCTTCTCCTGATCTTCAGGCGGCTGTGGTTGCCAAGAAATCATTATTGATCAGCCCAGTCCTAGTGGACAACGAAATTGTCATCGTCAAACTTAAAGTAAATAATTTCGAACTTTTCATCTGTTCTATTTACAGCCCTCCATCCAGAAGAATCCGGGATTCGCTTGAACCACTTGAAGCTCAACTGGCCAGACATTCCTCGGAGAAGTGGCTAATCTTCGGCGACTTCAATGCAAAGTCCTCAACTTGGAGCCCTAGACCGAGTGACCAAAGAGGTGAAATACTCATGGACTTCTGCGCAAGAAACAACCTGGTGGTTGAAAATGACGAAAACAGCAAACCAAGTTTCTCCAGTACCATAGGCAACAGCTGGATCGATTTGCTTCTTACTAGAAATCTGGATGACGATGAAATCAGAGACTGGACTATTAGTGACAACTTTACTGCAAGTGACCACAACCTCATGACTTGTTCCTTTAGACTTGAAAAAGTCCCATATAATTCAAACAAGAGATGGAACTCCCGAACTTTGGACTGGGAGAAATTTTCCTTGAACCTATCCAGTTTTACAGAAAAATTCCCAATCACTAAGAACACAGATGTTGATGATCTAATTCCAAGGGTTGAATCCAGACTCCTGGAAATTTGCAAACAGCATAAGAAGAAGCATGATACTAAGCGCCAGCGCAGCAACTATTGGTGGACTCAGGAACTGATGGTCGAGCGCAGTAAAGTCAGAGCACTTCGTAGAAGATTCCAGAATGAAGCTGATCCAGACATTCGAAAATCCAAGAAGATTGACTTCAAATTAGCTGCCTCAAAATACAGGAAAAATATACTTGACCACAAGCAGAAGGCCTTTAGGGAGTTCCTTAGCTCCGTTTCCAACTCGAATGCTTTTGGCGGACATTATAAAGTTATTAGGGAAAAGCTCAAACGTCCGGCAGTCACTAACCTGGTTCTGCTCGACAACGGTGAAGAAGCCCCTGATGCCACTGCATCCATCAACGCTATTTTGAAGCACCACTTTCCCACAATTGATGAACGTATTGACGACGACAACGACTATGAATCAAATCTCAATGATCCTCCCTTCACTGAGTATGAGGTGGAAGCCGCCATCAAGGAAATGGATCCCAACAAGGCTCCTGGTTTCAACAATATTTGCTTAGATGTCTACACTGAACTTTTCCGAATCAACAAATCTTGGTTCTTGAAAGTACTCAATGCCTGTCTAGAACTTAACACTTTCCCCAAGTTTTGGAAAATAGCCAAAGTTATTCTCATCCCAAAGGAGGGAAAGGATCTGAAATCCAGAGACTCCTACCGACCCATTTGCTTGTTGTCTGTGTGGGGCAAGATTCTGGATAAACTTGTGATGAGACGATTGAGCTACCACTTCTCCTCCAACCTGTTTCTTAATAGGTTCCAGTTCGGTTTCCAGAGGGGAAAAGCACTAACGACGCACTCCGAGAAATAGTGAACAGGATCCAGGATCACAGACAGCGCAAAATCTTTTCTTGCATGGTCTCATTGGACATCAAAGGGGCATTTAACAGCGTCAGATGGAATGACATCCTTCAAATCCTCAGAAGGTATAATACCCCAGCAAATCTTTACAGATTAGTTTGCTCTTTCCTTAAGAACAGAGCCTATCTTGATGAATCAAATAAGCAAAACTCTTATAATATCGGTGTCCCTCAGGGCTCTAGTCTGGGACCCTTTTTATGGCTCCTTATTGCCAATGAACTGCTCATTCAGGACTTTGGAATGGATGTCCACTGTCAGGCATTTGCTGATGACGTGGCAATTCTCCTCCATTCAAAGTCCTACTTTAAGTTCTCTAAAATGGCTATAAAACCCATGAAAATAGTGGAAGACTGGACCAGAAAGTTTAGACTTCAACTTAGTCTCAATAAGTGCAAATATACTATATTTGTTCCACACAGGGACATCACCAGGAGACCTGGCATTACCATCTCTGGTCACAGAATCTCCTATACCTCTGAAATGAAATATCTAGGAATCCTCCTAGATCCCAAACTGAGCTGGTTTCCGCACTTGAACTGGATCAAGGAAAGAATAAACAATTTGCAAAACAAACTTGCCCGAGTCACTAGGGCCACATGGGGACTTAAACCAGAGATTCTCAAACTGACTTATACCTGTGTTGTTGAGAGCATAATCCTGTATGGGTGCCAGGTGTGGTACCAGGACACAGTCCGCATCAATAGTAAGTTGCAACAAATACAGAGAATTGCTCTACTTAAGATCACCAAGTCTTATAGAACCACCTCTACTGATGCCCTTCAAGTCCTTGCTGGCTGCCCTCCTCTGCATCTGAAGGCAGATTCTTATAAGAAACGATTCGAGCTGTGGAATTATGGTTCGACTATTAGTGTTAGCGACAGAAACTGGTGTTCTAAGAATGCATGGACTCGTACTTTGAGGAATGATCCTCCCTGGACTCATAGGCAAGTGGAATGGTCGCCCATTCCTAACCATCTTGACCATTTTGCCTACACCGATGGCTCCAAGATTGTCAACAGAGTAGGATGTGCCTCCATTATTCTTTGCAACGAAGTTGTGATCTGGAGCACCAAAGTCCGACTGAATGATGACGCAACGGTATTCGAAGCAGAAGCTTCTGCCATTCTTCTTACCATGAAATACGTTCTGGAACATAATGTTCCGGTCTGCCACATCCACACAGACTCTAAATCTGTGCTTTCGGCTCTCTCTGCTACAGTCATCAATAGTGACGTCATCAGCGACATTAGGGAGATTCTCATGAACAACCCCAAAACTTTTACCTTTCACTGGGTAAAAGCACATGTGGGCATCCGTTTCAATGAGGAAGCGGATAAAGCCGCCAAAGACGCAACCACAAATGAGGATATTGGAATCACAGTCCGACTCAGCAGGCAACAGCTTATCACCCTTACCAATATAGACGAACTGCACAGATGGCAACATCTCTGGGAGTGCTCCACCAAGACCAGGAGACTCTACTCATTCTTTCCTAAAGTATCTAGAAAAAGAATCTCTGCAGACTTCTACTTCAACCAGTTCCTCACTGGTCATGGTTGCTTTGGGACCTACAGAAGACGATTCCATGGACAGGATGACATCTGCCCACATGATGGAGAGACTCAAGACGTCAATCACCTCATATTCGACTGTGAGCACTACACTGATGTCAGGACACGCCATTTCCCAAGTTCTGCCATAGCTGATAGAGCCCCACAATTCCTCTCCAACAAAGGATTCCGGAAGGGGATCCAGGAGATTCTACTGCAAGAGATGCACTACCAATTCACTGGCTGACTCCACCTCTTCTGTTCTCTGTACATATGTTAAATTTCTTATCTGTATTTAATCTGGTATCATACTGTATTGTAACCTTGTTTGTATTTTATCTTGTATCATACTGTTTTGTAACCTTGTCTGTTTTTTAAGTTTTATAGGCCACATTGGCCCCCATCTTCCAGTCAGAGCGAGTTCCAATGAACGTCTCTCTCGCCCCATCACTTTGAGCCTTTATTTATAGTGGTTTGGGTCACCCCACCACTTGCTGGGAGTTCCTTCAGTCATTTGACCTTTGCGACCACCTGAACCTTGGCTTCGGCCTTGTGGTGCACCTCTTGACTGGATTACGCAACGACGTTCACTCACCGCATACCTTCGGGTGGGTCGGTGTTCCATTAAGTAATATATATATATATATATATATATATATATATATATATATATATATATATATATATATATATATATATATATATATATATATATATAGCAAAATTGGTATCTTTTCACATTTTGTCGTTACAGTCTCCTGGAATTACCACGACGTATTGAAGATTTTATAGCTATCTATAAGTTGATAAATATCCCACGTAATGAGATTCGAAACCATCTGATCATACTGATAGAATATCGTACTCAAAGAAACGCAACTGTGCAGCATTTAAGAAATAAAGGTTTTTTAAAGGAGCTCACCAATGGGAAACATGATATTGGAAGACATTGCCCGAATTTAAGGAAAGACAGGATATGGCCATATTTCTTCAGAGAAATGACTGTTTTTTTATATAAACAACGTGATTCAGCCTCATTTTTCTTTCTTCACTATTTGTTGACCATTTACTTCGGTCTAATTAAGCTGATGGCTTCCATCTACCTATTTACGAACAAAACGACAGATGCCGAAGTGTTGTCATAGCCTTAAAATTGCTAAATCACTTAGACGGTTTTGACTCATGGTGAATCATAAGTCGAAAATTAATTTTATTTTGCTGAATGAACGTTCACAGCTTGCAATTGGTGCAGAAATAGTAAAAAGTATTTGAATGATTACAACCTCTTCTCACTATCCTCACCGTTTGAGATAGGCATGTTGGAAGTTCTAATAGAGTTTTTGGTTTCTTTTCTACTGCTGAGTAACATCTTTCAATCCCACATTTCTCTATAGACTTCTTTCCCATGGAAAACTGTATGACAAAATTCATCCAAACTTTTACATTTGTTAATCACGGTGACTTAGCGATCCCAAGCTACAGGTCCGAGGTTCGATTCTCAGGCTAGGTCAACTCAGCCTTTCCTCCTTTCAGTGTGTCGATTAACTGAATACCAATCATGCTTGGGAACTAAATACCAAGAATTTTGCTTTGGACTGACCACCTAACCGGGACATATGCTTCGCATCCCAGGGCCCTCGGTTAGGAAAACAGATGGGCAATGTAGGCCTTGATCCGGATATTACAGTTTTGAAGTCGGGATATTTATTGATTTATCAATTAATTTTTAACTTTCAAGAAAATTGATTTTAATTATTTAATATCTACTTAATAATGTCTTAAAAATTTTAAATGTATTTTTTCTAGCCTTTTAACCAATTGAAGCAATTAAGCATTTTTATTCCCTATTAATTGTGCATTATCTTATTTATGAAAGATTCAACAAATTATTGATTATTAGGTGTTGAACGTATGCTATAACTTATCTTCACAAATTTTCAAAAATTCTATAATGTTACTAACTTTCCAAACTTAAATTGCAATTGCATTTTTGCAATTTGAATGCATTATTTTACACATTATCAACTATCTTATTTTTATTACCTGGGTAATCATGTAAATTATCATTAGAAAAATACATAAAATTGTCAGGTTTGGTTTTTCAATCAATATTTGGAAGAAGCAAATCACTGTAATTCATAATAATTACTTAGTGTAATATATTTTTTAATTTTTTCAAATATTGTTTCAAATATATATGAATGTATACAAATCATGTCTTGGGAACCGAATGTTATGTATCTTAAGCTATAATTATAGTTAATTTTGTTTCTTTCTCTTATTTGAAGACACCGTGATCAAATTTCATGAAACATGTTTTTTCTAGAAGAATTAAAATGAATTTGTTTGCAATAGAATATATTTTACGATAAGTTTTGTGTATAGTATAAAATAATTTTATTTCTTGTTTAGTTTCATTTCTTGGTTTTCAGAGTAAAATTTAATACAACAAGGTATTGAAATGCAAATATATTGTAACACAAAAATTAATCAATTTTTTAACACTGCTATAACTTAAATTCTTAATATTTTAAGTTCACATTCCAAATGCTAATTCTACGGAAAAAACCATCATTAACATATAAGAAGGAGGATTTTTCATCTCACGCACATATTTAAACGAAAGAAATGAAATACAACTAAACAAGTTTTATCGAATTATTTATTGACTTTGAGTGTATTATAGATTCAAGTATTACAAGCATCTGAATAAATTTCAAATTCAACTTTCTATGACTTGTATGGTAATATTATTGATAATATATCTCAGATGAGAAAATAATAAGAAATTTATATCAATATTTTTTGTTGTTTGTGTATACATTATGCTTTTGTTCACATTATAATTCCTCGTTTGCGGTAATATTAAATGGTCCATAGGATATGATATAAAAAAGTCAGATAGAGAATAGGCAATAGAAGATATCGAACAGATACAAGTCTACTGAATTTTTTTAATAAGGGGTATAATAATAATCAAAATTAGATTATTAAACAATAATCAGCTTCTCACATTTATAAAGTTTTTTTTTTATTTTGAAAGCTATTTAATTATTTTGATAAAACCATACTAAAAATATTCCTATGAAAAGTTCAGTTATCAACTTAAAATATAGATGGCAGCACAGTTAAATATTTTCCCATCGTATACCGTGATGTATTCCAGTATCATCGCATAGATTGCTTGCGCTGAGTGAAACCACCTGGGAGATTATTCCAGTGTTTGAAATATTTCTCTCTTGAATTATTGCTAGAAGCTCTTTGCTTTCGAAAAAAGCTTTTTCCTCCTCTTATTTGATTATTTTTTCTAGTCACTCTCTCTTGATCTTAAATTACATTACGCGGAGACCTAGCAACGAGGGAGACTTTCTTGCGAATACATGCCATATCAATGCCGCTAAATCCGAAATAGTTGCTGAAAGTAATAAAACTTCTGAAGGACCAGAAGTATGAGCAAAAGCTTTGTTCCAGTGTAGGTGCAATATCTTTTACTCCATTTTACAGGTGTAACGCAAAATTGTAAGTTTTTTTTTTCTAAAAATATGAAACCTTATCGAAACAAAATGTTTAATGAAGAAAACATTAAAAGTACCATATCGTATACTGTTTTAATATTTTCATTTTAAAACAAAATTATGTATATATTTGCATACATCTATGTGTATACATTTCATCATATATATTCATCATATATGGTTTCTTAAGCATATTTTACCTTTATTATATTTCCGTATTATAATATGTACATATTCATCATATGTCTCTACATCAAAAATATTATAGCCTTTTCTAGCAAAGATCCAAAGATAAACCATTTTCCATTTTGTGCTTGATTTGGATTCACCTCAATTTACGTTAATTACATATGCTTTGATACCTTATTTGCTGAAATAAATATAGAAGTGTGCTTAAAATGAAACTAAACATTCAGTTGTATTTAAAAATCAAATATTTGAAAAGTGTAAAGCATACTTTCAAATTTAATTTTAAATATTAATCATAGTATATATTAAAATGAATTATCTAATTTTTTTAAAATATTTTATCGAAGTTGTACAGGATGGTTTTTGTATCATTAAAAAATTTGTATTATATGATAATAAGCTAAGAACAAAGAAAAATGTTAAATTACAAAGTATGATGGATAGTAAGAATATTTGGCAAATAAAAATAAAATGTATGAAAATTAAAGAAACACTCATTTCAAATTTTTGATACGAAAAAAAAACATTGCCTAGTGTATAATTCTTTTACTAAAGTAAAAGGAACGAGTAATTTGTAATGCTCAACAATATATATGTGTGTTTATATATATATATACATACAAGCTGACCCAGCCATGCGTTGCAAAGGCTGAGTTTTTGGAATACATTGAATCAATTTTTTACCAATTCTTGGGTACAATCAAATTAATATTTTCTAAAAAAATTTAAAATAGGTTCATTTATATGAGATTAAAAATAAAACGTTTCACCAAATTTTAAAAATAATAAGTAAAGTATCGAAATGTTGAATTTAAGCACAAACCAACATATACTTTCTGAATTTACATTTTATTCATCTTATATTAAATTATAGTTAGTAATCAGTGACTTACTTATAAAATATACTATATAAACTAAAAACATCTAAAAATAAATTGTTATAAATGAGGTAGATAACATTGACATCAAACTATTAGTTTTTAAATTATTAAAACTAAAAATTATCTAAGTACTACTTTGTGTACAACTTTCCTGGTTAACCTGTCTTTCGTTAACAGGAAGAGATTTGATGTTTTTCTTACCCGTGTGCAGGCAACATATAGCTGTCCATGTGAGAAACATGTGTTTTCCAAATCCAAACCGCAAATAGACATTTTCTGGCCTTGAGATTTATTTATGGTCATCTCTCGCAAAAGCTAAACAAATCAGAAATTGGGGTCTTTTAAACGGTATTGGAGATTCTGACGCTATCAGTGCAATACGTGGAAACAGGACGATATCTCCTTTAAATTTTCCCGTCAAAATTGTTGCTTCGAGAATATTTTCGGTCATTTTTCTTATGACTAAGCGTGTACCGTTATATAATTGAGGTGGGTTTAAATTACGTAGAAGAATAATTGGTGAACCAATTTTCAATTGAAGATTGTGTGGTGGCATTCCTGGCATATCCAGAGAATTCAAAAATTCAGTGGGAAAGTTTATGGCTTCGTTTTCATCAATAACTGTGTCGATTGATTTAAAAGGCATCATATCACCGGTAAACATCTGTTGTATATGGAAGTTATATATATATATATGTATATATATATATATATATATATATATATATATATATATATATATATATATATATATATATATATATATATATATATATAATTTCGTTCACATCAACGTTTCTTGCTGCCAAAATAGCAAAATTACAGAGCCAATTATCAAATTAAAAAAATAAAAGGCATATAGCCTTTTATTTTTTTTAAATTTGATTAAGAAATACTTACATGTTTTCGAGATAAGAAATGATTCTTGATAAAGAAATACTTACATGTTTTTGAGGTGGTATGAAAAAATTAGTAGAGAAAAATAGTAATAAATAAAATTTAATTTTACTATTTATAATATTAAAAATATTCAAATTGAGAACTGCACAATAATAACACAATACAAAGTATAATTATGAAAATGATTCACACACACGAAAATCTGTTATATTATGATTATACATCACGAAAATATATGTAAATTCTATATTTAACCACGCGCTTGCGCGCGCACGTTAATTTTCTCTGGAAGATAGTATAATCTAGAAAAATAAACACGTCGCCATCTGCCGAATACCTGTGCAACTTAGATGCTAAACCGCCATCTATTAGGAACCTACAGAACTAACCAATTAATAAACACTAATATCGTATAATAAATACTAAGATCAATAATTAAAAGATAAAAACTATTCTATCTTTTAAGTTGGACCATATAATAAATGGTTACAAAATTTTATCAAAATCCGTTCAGTAGTTTCGGAGTTTATCGGGAACAAACATCGTGACACGAAATTTTTATATACCGGGTGATCCAAAAGTCAGGACGAACTTTAAAAATGAATAATTCGAAAACGAATCATGATACAAAGATGCGGTTTGCACCAAATGGATGGAAAAGAAACCGGGTTTTGTGTGGCAATGAAAAAAATATTTCTGTTGGCGACCAACAGATGGCGCTATAGTGTTTTATTGCAACAAAAGATGATTTTCAAATGAAACAATGATTAATGAAGTCAGATTAATTACAGTTAATTAGCACTTACTACAGGAAATGTTCAATGTGGTGTCCATCATTCAGAAGTAAATCTGTGAGACGAATCACCACACCATTCACAGCATTTAGTAGCATTTCTTGCGTTATGGCAGACACATTTTGGTGGATGGCATCTTTCAGTGCCGCTAGTGATGCCGGTTGGTCGCTGTACACTTTTGAATTCAAGAAGCCCCACAGCCAAAAGTCACAGGGTGTGATATCGGGAGATTTTGGAGGCCATGCGTGATTAAAGTAGCGACTGATAATACGATCCTCCCCAAATGTTGAGCGTAGCAGGCATTGCACAGGCAGAGCAAATGAGGTGGTGCTCCATTTTGCATAAAGGTGACTGTTTGGAGTGCCTGACGCGCTTGTAGTTCAGGAATAATGCTGTTCTGTAACAGTGCTAGATATCACTTACCGGTGATAGAAACTGTTTGGAAACCTGTCTGTGTGACTTCCTCGAAAAAAATGGACCAATTATGAAATCAGCAGTGAAGCCACAGCAGACTGTCATTTTAGGCTGTTGCAATGTACCTCAACAAACGCATGTGGATTTTCTGTGGTCCACACTCGACAATTGTGGGTGTTAACAGCGCCAGAGAATGTGAAATGTGCTTCATCTGTCCAAAGCACAGTGTGAAGCCAGTCGTGCTGCTCTTCCTTCTTATTGAAGACCAAATTCACAAAATATCGGCGAGAATCGAAGTCAGGAGGTTTCAGTTCTTAGTTATGTTGCAACTTGTAGGGATTCGGTTGCAAAGTTACTCGCAGCGCTCTCCAGACACTTCCGTACGACACTCCTATCTACCTCGAAACTTCTCGAGCACTGCACTCCCCATGTGCAGCAACCGCTGACATGGCTTGCACCTTCTGCTCCACTGTCGTGGTAACAGCAGCTGCAGTTGAGGGACGTCCACTTCTTTGACGTGACGCCAAAGAACCTGTAGCTTCAAATTTTTTTACAATTTTGTTCAATGCGGAAGACGTTATTGGTCCTTTGCTATCTCGCATACCCTTCATGTAGCGATATGCTCGCAATGCCGCAATGGCACTTTCCGAATTCTTATAAAACAGTTTAACTAAGAGGGCTTTCTCAACTATGGACAGCATTTCAATGCATACCAGCTTCGACTACCATTACCTGGTGCATCTGCTTCTTTTTATATCGTTTGTTGCTTTGCATAATCCTACATCAGAAATCCTACAGCGCCATCTGTTGGTCGCCAACAGAACTATTTTTTTTCATTGCCACACAAAACCCGGTTTCTTTTCCATCCGTTTGGTGCAAACCGCATCTTTGTATCGTGATTCGTTTTCGAATTATTCATTTTTAAAGTTCGTCCTGACTTTTGGATCACCCTGTATATAGATATATATAAACTAAACTCCATGGCACGACAGCCCATGTGGGCCAAGGCCTACAGTGCCCATAACTATTTTCATGACCGAGGGCCCTGGGGTGCGAAGCATATGTCCCTGTTAGGTGGTCAACCTAACGTAAGACCCCCAGTGTTTAGTTCCTAAGCATCCTTGGTACTCAGTTAATCGACCCACTGAAGGGATGAAAGGCTGTGTCAACCTTGTCCAGCCCGAGGATCGAACCTCGGACCTGTGTCATGGGAGCGTGACATATAATTTATATATATATATATATATATATATATATATATATATATATATATATATATATATATATATATATATATATATATACATACATACATACATACATACATATATTGTTGCGCTTTACAGCTATACTAGTGCACAGAATATAAAAATCCATTAAGTATTATTTATTTAAAGAGTAAATCACAAGGGGATTCTTTATTTTTTAAAAAATTGTTTTAAAATAAAATTTAAAAAAATAAAATAACAATATTAGCTGTTTTGAGTATAACACAGAGATAGTTTATCTAAGGCTTATCAATTTAATGCTTCAATTAATATCAGGTTTATCACAACAAATTGTTAAATTTTCATTTGTTTTTAAATGCTATTGTTATGCCTCCATTTTCTAATTCAAAGTGATTGAAATTCCACCAAATTTCAAATCGAAAATTTTATTACATTATAAACTCAAATTTTTTTTAACCAAGAATGTATTTCTGGGTATGCTGCGTAATCAGTTCTATGAAGAAAATCTGAGAGATTTTGCTAAAAGGACTTTGTTAGCATTTCTTAACCAGACCTGGAAAAAAAAGCCTTAACAAATTCTTGAAGAAAGGCTGTAATTGTATCAATTCTTAAATCTAACAAACCCGTCAAAAATATGAATAGCTACCGTCCAATCTCTCTTACAAATATAGCGTGTACGTTAAGTGAAAGAGTGATATCGAACAAATTATTGTATATGCTTAACAAAATTGGAATAATTTCTGACAGTAAGCTGATTTTTAGACATATTGTGGTAGTTCTGAAGAAAATGTCCACTTATGTATCTCAAGAAAAAAAACAAAGTCTCTTTCTGTGTTTGAATATTTTAAAAAATGTGTTTTACAGAATTTGACGAGCTAGATTGCTTAAAATATGGAAGAAAGAAGCCTACAAGTCTAACTTGTTAAATAAAATAGAGATTTTTACTCCCTTGTATTCTATTAGAAATTGTTTCAAAGCAGAATTTTGCTTTTAGTCATTGAGGCGATAAAATTAACCTCTGTAGATGCAATGGAACTTAGGCAGATTCAGAGCCTTGTAATGAAAGGAATCAAGGAAGTACTTTAAACCTCGTTGAGAAGATCTTGAGAAGAAGAAACAACTTCCTAAATTATAGACCTACAAATGTGGATAAAAGCTCTAAAAGTCTTTCTTTTCAACATTTTGTGATCTTTATGGTACTTACGCAAGTCCTATACCCAACTGTACTTCTCAAAGTAACAAGTAAACAACTGTGTTTTTCCAAAGTAATTTAATCCTATCATGAGCTAAGTAATGCTAAAGAGCCATCTAGTTCTCGTTTGGAATATTAGTAAGCAGTTTTCTGTACAAGATCACTTAAAAGTTCTATTCTTGCAACTATTCATTACAGATATCCGCTTGATGCCTACGCAGAATGCTCAACAGAATATGCTATTAAAACGCTATTGCTAATTGGAAAGTTGTTCAAAACACAACGCTGTACTACTCTTCGATTCTTAAGCTATATTTTGTAGCTTACGAATTAAAGATGCAATAAAAAACACACTGATTGCGGTAGAATGAAATTAATTGAAAAGTCTAGGGAAAGCATTGCCTTTTATAGGAGTCTCAGCTATTGCGGCACTTTCGGATGTAAACAAAAGATGTTTAGCTAAATAAAGTTTAATCGCTTCTGTTACAATCTGACTCATTTTTACTTTTATGGAATAGCAAAAGAATTTCATTTACAGTAAATTAAAAAAATAATAGAGCATTTTTGTATAGTGATGTGCTGAGATTTAAAAATTAGATGAATTGTGAAAGCAACTATGATTTATCATCGGAAAAGGAAATAACTATAACTTCTCTGTTTGAGATTAACAATTGTATTAAATGATTTCAGATTTTGGCAATGTAGTAGATATACACCTGGACTTCAGTACAACAGTTAATATGTTACAATATTATATTGGGTGAACTACTTAAAATAATTTGGGAATGAATGTGCACTGCGTGCCTTGATCGAATTAGTTCTCATCTGTATTTATCGAGGATCATCAGGAAACCAATTTTCTAAGTCTATTTTGCTTACTTTGTCTTAAATTTTTTGTATGTAGGAACAATTTAATACACATATTTTATGCATTTCACCTTAAAATTATAAATGAACTCTTTTGTAATTCGATGGATGATTTAAGATACCAGCATTTTTGGTTTTTAAAAATTTATTAACTTAAATACGCAAATCCAGTTAAAAAAAGACGAAATGATATGATATTATTAAGTTTCACATTTCCACTCACTTTTTCTATATAGTGACGAAAAATTATAGGTTTATCCTTAAATTATATATTTAAAAATGTATATAAATCCGTAAAATATTTAAATATTTTTATTCGAAAAATTCAAACTTTATTTAAAATTAAAAGTTTTTAACTTTAGGTAAAACTTTAGTTTGATTACTTGGAAATATCAGAAATAATTTATTTAGTAAAAATATTTTGAAATGCTTATGAGTTATTGTTAACAGGAAATTATATCAAGGCACCGATTAATTAACTTATTTAAAACAAAGTGGAAAAAAAAATGCTTCATCAAAAAAAATCTCTTGATAAAATGGATATATATATATATATATATATATATATATATATATATATATATATATATATATATATATATATATATACGAACGAGTACTTATAAAATCTTTTGAAACAGTGTTTTCGTGTACAAAGCTCTAAAATGTGTCAGCAGGTATTATAATTTATTAATTATTACTAACATTACTTGTGAATTTTAAAATGAAAAATAAAGACAACTAAAAATAAAAAATAATATATTATACTGAAACTAAAAATAAAATTATAAATATATTAAAGCACACTCACACACACACATGTATCCATATAATATATACACTACTAAAAATAAAATTAAATTACTTCAATATTGTAATTAAATGCAAGATTACTGTGATAGATCTAGGACTTCATTGCATGATAACTATTTTTGCAATTTATGACATCATCAAATAGGAGCTGCATTTAATTAATAATTCTTTATTGTCATTTATTATGATCAATGGAAAATTACACTTACTATTTATATCAGCAAATTCAAATATATTAAAAATAAAATAAAGATGTTTCATTTCTGTTGTGTTTCAAACAACAAAAAATGCAAAAGAAATTTTGTTTTGAAACTATGCAAAAGATGTAGACTTTTACGTTATTCTTTTTGAAATTTAATTTATTTCATTCCCAGAATAGGTTTACACTTATATAGGATTAATTAGAAAATGACAATTCAGATTTTCAAGAAATTAATTTTAATCATTTTAATAAAATGTAACTCTTCATTGAAAAATGAAATTCGTAAATTTTCTTGAGGAAGCAAGATATTCATTGGAATAGGGAAGTGCGTAATATTTCTTGTAATTTAATTAACTGTTATTGAATTTCACGTAATTTAATACTGTTAAATAAAAAAATTGATTTATTGGACTGATAAATAAAAAATAAACTTATTTAATTAGTTGTAAAACATTGAAATATCATCATTGTTTCTACTTAAAGTTAATTTTGCTTAGGTTTTAATTTAATATAAAGTATATAGTAAATTAGTATATATATGTATTATATACATACATATAAAAAATAATATATATATATATATATATATATATATATATATATATATATATATATATATATATATATACATATATGTATGTATGTATATATATATACATACATACATACATACATATATGTATGTATGTATGATAGACATCATAAATAAAATTTATTCTTGGGATAATAAAACAAAATCTTGGGAAATAAATTGCGTGAATCCCAATTTTACAACCAGCATAATTACAAATTCGATGGTAATGCTAATAAACATTTGAGAGTATTAAAATCTAAAAATGTATTTCATAAATTAAATGCTCTTTTACCATTGCTCAAAAAATCTCGTAGGAGTTTATCAATAAATTAATATAATATTTTGCAACCCAAAAATAATTCTTTAAAATATCCGGAACATAAAAGTTAATCAGTTAATGAAAATAATTCAAAATCATGTAGTAATTAAATGAGATTAAAACAATTCGAATTATATATATATTTCCTTTCTTTCTCTTGAATGAACTTAGCATTTTAAATTAATTATTAAATTAAAATAGAATTTACAATACAAAATATAAATCGTAATATTAAAAAATATTGTATACATAAGATACTACTTAATTATAGTAACATTTTAAATGTCTTTTGAATTTAATTTCCAAGTTAAATGTATTAGGAATGTCATGAAAGAAATAATGAACTAAATTCATTATTTATTTCTGAGTTAAATTATTTGTGAAGATATTTGTCTCTTAATTTTGTACATTAAGGTGTTGTTATATAAAGTAAAAATTATTGAGAAGATATTCAACATTGAAAAACAGTTACGGAACAATTATTTACAAATAATCTGAATATAAAATATCCATTTTAAAACCAAAATATTAATGTTTAACATTTTAAAACAAAAGTTTTTGAAAATTTCGCCAAGGGTGACCGTACTGTAAAATTTTACCCTTGTAACATCTTTTAACGTAAATTTTGATAAATTTAAGTAAAATTATTTTTTTACATATTTTCATTCTTTGTTAAAAAAAAGTTACAGCTTTTAAAATTGCACAATCAAAACAAATCCTTAGTTAAATCGAAATTAATTTAAGAAACTTATTTGATTCACATTTTATAGAAAGCATCATCGTATGCTGCTTTTTTTATTGAAATTTCAATAAATGCATTCCTTATCTAATTCTAAAACAAATTTTGTAAAAATTAAAATTAGCTGTTCATAATTTTTAAATAATTTTATAATTTCTTAAATCAGATCTAATGTTGTGCAGCAAATACCTTAAATTTTTGAGACAAGTATTTATTAAATACTTATATTATTTAAATTAAATTAAAATATAAAGAAGAAAATCAAAATATTATGTATTATTTCAACTTATATTTTGAAGGAATATTATTAGTATCCTACTTTAAAAATATGCTTAAATAAAATTGAATATATTGGAGTTATAGGAATTTACATTTTACGTTTGCGGTTTTCCCGACGAATATTTCAGTAAATATTATAACGAATCTTTCTACCGACTGTACTTTGCAAATAAATCCAAATCAAATTTTAGTTTTTTAAGAAACGTAAACTAACCGAAAGTCATTCTTTATTTTTTACAATGATTCATTTTATGCTATTTTATTATTATTTTACTGATTTTCCTTTAATTTTTTAACAGTTATTACATTACAATTAATATTTGATAAAAAATGTTTTATTTTTACACATTTTCCCACACTCAATATATTGTTGTTATGTACAAAAACCAAACACTAAAATTAAAATAATAATTTTCATTGAGGAACACATATTTTTGGGAAATAAGCAGTTTCATTGTTGTTTCAATATCCCATTCAAAAGAAGAAACAAAGCTAATTTGCATATGGAATGCTTACTATTTATGAAATAAAAAATCTCTCACTAATCAAGAAAAAAATTAGGTAAATAAACCTGATTCATATTTATATATCTTTATATTTTGAAAAATGCATTATATTAGGTTAACTTTGAAACTTTCTTTTGGAAAACTCTTCAAAAATGTTTCTTGACAACAGAAAGATTTTTATTTTGGGAGTGACCTTTGATCTGTCATAAAGTACACAAAAACTTAAGTTAAGAAAAGGTTAATAACAGATGTATAATTAGAAAAATAATATCTAATTTTTAAAACAAGAAATAAAAGATTGAAATGCATCTCTGTAAATTTTTTATTAACTTTGGATCTTGTTTATTGATTTTGTCTTTTGAATTAATAGCATATAGGTGTTGAATCAAAATAACTTCAAACAACTTAGATTTATAGCGAATAATTTAATAATAAGGTGTAGGACCATTTTTAGCATGCAATATAGCTCCGATTTTCATAAAAATTGAGAAAAGTACTGAATAGTATATTTAGAGGAATATCGTATAATTGTTTCATGGAGATATTGTATAAGTTCTGCGAAAGATGCTTCTAGAGGATGGCGACACTCTTTTAAAAGCTCTACAGTAGGCCATAATGGTCCAATTAAATTGAAGTTGGATGATTGTGTAGGCTAAGAGAGGTACTTCACTTCATTCTCGTGTTCCTCGGTTCCACTGCAATGATAAATGCATTATCATCTTGAAAAATTCCATCTCTTGCCTGAAACAATATTGGCGTCACAGAATAGACCTGCTCGGATAATATTTCTCTCTACTTCCTTCCAGTGACCACTCCTTTCAGGATTACGACTACCCCAGCAGAAATTCACGAAACTGCTGCCTTCTCACGATAGCCCTATTTTAGTGGTTTACAGCTGGAAGGGAAAATCACTTTGATAATCTTGTGCAGTTGTCCACCAAGTGCGTACCTGCATCCTGCTGTACAGAAAAGTGCGGAAAACTATACATCAGATCATATTACTTTCTTCTACTTGTTCATTGATTAATAAAAATTGCGATTGCAGTACAAATTTAAACAATGTTTCCCATCGAAATCAGTGACAAGTGGTTTAGTAATTGCTGCTCTGCCATAAGCATTCTGCCTAAGAAAAAAGTTTCCTAGCTTTATTCATTCATTGACACTAGAGAATCCAGATATAAAGGAATGCGATAATTTTTGCTGCAGTTGATTACCTTTTAGACATTGCAAACCGTTTTATCACTAAGCCTCTCTTTCTATTTTCACCCGAAAATGCCGAGTTGTTTTTATGACGTCATAGCTTCATAACTTTAGATTCCGCACTTTTTTAAAACGCCGAAACGTTGATATGTTTCGATCACATTTGTCGTAGGTAGGCAGGTTTTTATAATATGGGTTTATTGAAAATTTGACAGGTTCGTCATTTAACTCTCTTGAAAACAATCCAAGAGTAGCAGAACTTCCGGCACAGGTGCCGCATAATCCATGCGCCAAATTCTGTGATTGGCGATTTTTTGGTGGATATTCATTTGTACCTGGTAACCTGATTATTATTACGTCATACAGATAAAGACCAATAAGAATTAAGGTGAAAATTCAATTTTAACAACCCTAGTGTTTACGTCATCGCGACGAAATTTAGAAAATTCTGTTCCATTTCAGCATTTTACTAGAAATTTTTGCGAGTTAACTTCGTAAATTTTTTTAGTGTGTTTTACAATTTGCTTGACATTTTGGATACTTAAATTCCAGGCTGTATTGCTCTTTTTCATTACTTTAAAAATTTAAATTGAATTTAAAGTTACTGTTTAAAATTGTGTCGACAACTTAATATATTTATCCTTTTCCGAATGTTGCTTTATTTTTCATTATTATTCGTGTTCGGATTCTTCTGGAATTTTCATTAGAATTCGTATTCTGATTTTCTTAGAACTGATATTTACTTTTTCGAAGTTCCCATATTTTCCTTTTTCACATTTGTTTCCGAAGTAATTTCGTAAACGAATACGAATAAGGAAAGTATTTGTATTTTCTAATGTTTCACTTTCTGTTCTAATGTTTCATTATTTTTTAAATCTTATTATTTCAATAATATATATTCACGCTCTTTATTTATCAGGTTTAAATTTAATATTTAAATATTAAATTTATGTAAAGTTTTCAAAAACGATTTTATTACGTCACAATTACAACATATTCGCGAGTCATTACGTCACAATGACGTCATCTTGGCAACATTTCGTCGTCGCCAAAAAAACTCAGAATTTGTAACCATGGATTATACGGCACCTGTACCGAACTTCCATAAAGCTACTCTACACTACTAGAATATATTTTTTACTTATGAAAAAAAAAAAAACTAGTAGTTTTTATTTTCTTTAATGCTTATGGAGTTCATTAAAGTTATCACTTTTATTCACAAGTATTTCCATTGTTTTACTAATTACTTGCATGTTTTCACTTCGGAAACATGTGCTATGTAAAAAATTAAATTTTTATTTGCTTCTCAATGGAAAACATTGAAAAAATATGAATCCCTTAAATATTGCTTAAAATATAATAAGTTTAAGAACTTCCCTCCGATTTTTTCTTCCCATGATAAATCATAGTTGCATCCAGAATTCATCAGTATTTTTATATTTCTTAATTTATCTTGAAAATTTATTTATATATATACTTTCAAAAATTTTTTAAATAGAAATTTATCAAAATATTATTTTAATCTTGTTTAAAATAACAGCTTTATATACTAAACATTAACAATAAAAAAAAGAAATGTATACTTTATGAATAAATTATTTTATGCATTAATTGATTTCAACAATTTTTGAGTGTCAGATGAGTCTAACTCATTTACGATCTTAAATGAGTCTGTTTCACTATTCGGCTGAAGGAAGAAAATTTTATACCGAGAATAGATTGGATTTGCTGCAATCTTTGTTTTGGATCTATTTCAATCTTTCATGTTTAGTTGAATTTTAGGCCATAAAAGAATACAAAATTACTCTATTAGATTGGTATTTCACATGATATTTTTTAATACAGTGTAGAATATTCACTTATTCTAAAACAGAAAAATTTCTTGAGTACAAAATAATATTTCTAAGGTATGTCTGTTTGTAGGTAAAATATTTGTGGTATGTTTTTACGATTCTATAGAAATCAAAAACTCTTTTTAGGCTTCCTAACACGTATATTATTACGTCATCATAAATTTCTGAATTATGAAGTCAAGAAGTATTGAATTAAAATTTATTCTTAAATATTTTATTGAAAGAGAAGTCTATGATAATGATACAATTAGATTTTCTTTTTTTAATTATAAATTTTACTGCAAAAAATCCAGAGTTTACTTAAAAAATTACTATATATGTATTTTTTTCAATGGCAGGCACACTTGGGGGAAGAACCCTATGCCACAACAAGGCCAGAAACTGCTACTCATTTGTCGTTACCCAGCGGGCACCTGTGAACCAAGTCATGGAGGCGAGTAGCGTTACCCGCGCCATACCACCACAAACCCGTTTATAGGGCGGGCCACATTCATACAACAACACAGAAGAAAGGACAGCCATGCCCGTAGCAGATTCGAACTTAACACCCATTGCTAAGGAGTCAGGAACGCTAACCACTCAGCCATCGGTCGGCAATATAGTAATGTAAATATATTGAAAAATATGTCTTTTACTGCATTGTATATTAAACGTTTTTTTTTAAATTATTGTTTGTGTGCTCTTAAACCAATGTATTTTCATTTTATTAAAAAGGTAGAATTTGTTGAAATTTGTTCGAAATAAATGCTGGGTATGATACCGTACGAGCCTTTGCTTACTCCGGCGTCTCTTACCTATACTGAACTATACTCTAGACATAAAAGCCTTGTTCGGTCTGCATTTGCCATTCCCCCCGTGCACCATTGGTACCAGGGTAATCGTCCCGGCGGATCTCTATCCCTCCGGTGCAGCAGACTGGAACAAACTACAATAACTCGTTTTCGAAGTGGCCACCTAAGATCATTGGCATTTAACAACAAAGAAAAGGAATTTCCAATTTGCGCTAAGTGTTCCAAAAGCCAAGCCACTCCGGATCATATCCTTGAGTGCTTGGGACTCGATAAAGAAGATCTTCTGGAGAGACCATTATTGGTCATTGATTTCCTGAGAGTGTGCAATGTCATAGACTTGGTCTAGCGCTGCTAGACAACAGGGATCAGCAACAACAACAACATGATACCGTGCTCGAGATTAAAAATGTTTTGTTATTATGTTAACAATAAATATGTGTATTAACTTACAGCCAGTGTGGAAATTTCTTGAAGAACTCTACAATTTAATAAATATATGATACTTAATATTAATGGATAAAATTATTGGCTTGAAATGGTAAAATATTAATTACCACAGAAGACACTTATAAATACAAATTCAGTGGCCATAGGGGTTTGGTTTGCAAAAACGTCATTTTCGCTACCGCAATGTAGCGAGTTTTATATCAAGCCAAAAGTAGACGGAGAAGTAGATATTAATGGCACTGTCCTCCAAATGAAATGAAACTTCAGAGGATAGTAAGCCCAGGTTCTTCTTCTTGGTCCATATTTCTGAATTAATATGAACACTATATACTTATAAGAATATAATCATCATCCCATTGGGTACCCCACTGTATCATATGCTTACATTTTCAACGGGGCCGTGGTAGCCTAGTGGTTAGGGTATCGGCCTTCCATTCGGAAGGGCGGGGTTCGATTCCCAATGCCGCCAAAGACCCACCGAGTACATGCGATATACGAGGTGTGGCTATTAAATAACAAGACTGTCGTTATAAAAAGTTTTATTCTTATTTTATACTTAATTATTTATACTCGCCTTCAATGTACACCCCTTCTCTATCCCTGCAACGCTCCATGCGAATTGTCCATTGTTGGTAACAGTGCTGGAAGTCATCTTTTGTCAACTCCTTCAGTACTCTTGCCGCTTTCTCTTTAACAGCTTCCACCGACTCAAATCTTGTTCCTTTTAATGCAGATTTCACCTTAAATAACAGATAGAAATCATATGGTGCCAGGTCTGGCGAGTAAGGTGGATGCTCTAACAGTGGGATGCTGTGTTTGGCCAGTTTTTGCGAGTTGCTTGTTGTTCAAACGTGAGAATTTTCGGCACCATTTTGGCGTACACTTTTTTCATGTTCAAATTGTCATGTAAAATTTGCCGTACACAATCTTTATCAATGTTTACAGTTTCAGCTATTGCACGAATACTCAATCGACGATCAGACCGAATTAAACTAGCAACTTTTTCGACATTTTCATCCGTTTTTGACGTTGAAGGGCGACCTGGCCACGAATCATCTTCAACATCTTGTCGGCCATCTTTAAAACGTTTGAACCATTCAAAAACTCGTGCACGGGCTAAACATTCACCGCCGTACACTTCTTTCACTAAATTATAAGTTTCAGTACCGGTTTTTCCAAGTTTGAAGTGAAATTTAACAACAATTCGTTGCTCTATTATTACACTAACCATTTTTTCGCCCAAATAAAATAACAATGTTAACGGAAATGAAGGTTATGACTAAACCGTATTACTTACGCTTATGAGGCTTAGGGCATTTTGAAGAGAAAGCTTCACACTAAACAGCTGACAGTCAATGACGGACTACGCATGCACACTTTTGCCGCCGCAGCGTCAGTCTCGTTATTTAATAGCCACACCTCGTACGTGCTCGTTAAATCTGTGGAATGGAAGTCCTGTGGTCAGTCGTTGAGCAGTTACCATGGGTGCAATGGTTTGGAGAAATTTACTCCCCCTTCAGATCAATGCCAAAATTGAGGGAGTTTATCTTCTGGTGCTGCCATCTATCGGAGGATTTGAAGAGCAAAAGTCGTACTTTCACCTTCATGGTGCTCTTATTAAAAGCGAAAGACGCTCCCAATTGATTTAAATTCGCATAGCCAAGGCATAGCGAGCTTGGCTTGTCCAAGTGTCATTAGTAACAACAACAACATTTTTCAAAAATCGTAGTAGAAAAAGTTGTAAATGTATCAGAAAGTGATCGGTCATTAAAAAAATTGAATTGTTTTTATCTTATTAGACTTGGAAAATATATATTTATTCAACCATTAAATGGTTAGTTATATTCATCAATATTATGGTGTTACTTGGGAAATTATTAAAACATAGCAAATTTGAACAAAAAAATAGCATCTTGTTTAAATGGAAATGAATATGTTTATAAATGAGAATTTTATAATTCATGATGAAAAATCATCTTAGATAAGAATGCAAAATAGGTTGTTATAAAATGGTTGAAAATATTTTTATTTGAGAAAAAGAATTTAACAATACTTTTATCCACGTCAATGAATTTATCGCTTTTTACTCCTGCTATGCAAAGAGTTCTTTTGTATTAAAATGCATCGAAGGAATATCATATACAAGCTGAAATAGTCAGTTATTTTGAAAGCCTTAAATTTAAAAATAATATTTGTTAAATTTGAAAAATAACTTCCTTTATGAAAAGTTAATTTAAATTTGTTTAAAATATATTTTAGTCATACGATAAAATTGGAAGTTAATTTAAAGTCAGGCAGCCGTAAATCATTCAATAAAATAAGAATCACTAAGCTTATCAAATAGCAGGTAATAAATATTTGTAAAATTTAGTTTTAATACATTTAAATTAATGATTATCTTTCTGTTGGAGACCAGAATGCTTATATAGACAAACATGTAGATGAAAACCAAGAAAATTTTTATATTTCTCATCAATTTAAAAACAATGTATCACAAAGAGATCTAAGTATTTTTGTTTATCTGGTAGTTTTTTTCAAATTTAAAGAAAATAAATTTATTTAAAGATTTTTTAAGAAATTTAGAAGAATAACTAAGTGTATATTCAACAGAACACGTATTTCTTGTATTAAAATTGTCAATTTGTTTATTTTTTAATAAAGTGGGTAAAAAAATTAACATTAAAACTTGAAGTATTCTTTCAATATTAATTGAAAGCGGTGTCGTTGTTGGAGTTTATATGACAGAAAATTTAAAAATAAGTTTTACGGAGAGAAAAACTAAAGATCAACACCTTTATTTCTCAATTCACACACAAATGAATTATAATTATATAATATTCGAAGTTATTATCAGAATAAGTGATCAAAGTATTTTACTGTGAAAATCTTGTATTGATAATAAATTTTAAATGATTTACGATTCATAAGAGTTTAGGATTGGGAAACATTATTTCTTATATAGATTGGTCTGTTTCAATGTAATTTTGAAATACTTTACTAATATGAAATTGATTGTACTGATGTATAAAAATGCTTAGTGTACAAGCTGGTGTCTATATATATAGATATATTGTTCTTTTTCCAAAATATTGTTCTATTCTTAAGCAACATATTATTTTTTCCCATGCGTTATACAGGTTTAATTTTTATGTTAGATTGTAGTTCATTTTTTACGCGTAAATGGTAAAAAATATTATTTACTTTAAAATAATTTATTTAATCTGATTAAATCTATGTCTTATTATTAAATACTATAATTTACTGAATGTTTTCTTCTTTTTATTTTTAAAATTTCACGTAGAGTTGTTTTAAAGGAAGTTAAAGTAAAAACTAAAATTTTAATTGAAAGGTTTTATTTTTAAATTTAATCAAAACAATTAATTGCCACTAAATTTAAATTTTTAGCATATTTATAATTAATATTAATTTATTAAGCTTAATGAAACTTCCCTTTTTTACCATAGTTTCTGATGAATGGCCTGAAAACAATTGTCCATTGTCATTCATAAAAACGAAATAATTAAATAGCTGCATTATGAAATTTCTATTTTAAATAGGATGTTTTTCTTACATTTCAAATTTGTTATTTTGTTGAATTCCTTTAAAAGAAGAAATTAAAATGTCCATAATCATTACGGAAATTTATTTATTAAACATATTTTAATTATTTTTCTGACATTACAAATTCAGTTATCATATATATATATATATATATATATATATATATATATATATATATATATATATATATATATATATATATATATATATATAGTTTCATGATATTTTATTAAAAAAAACTGAAAATGCATACATGAAATTTGTAATACATTTATTAAAATACTATAATACGCAAAGATATTAGGGAAAGTATTATGATATGCAAATGTATGATTTTAGATTTAAGAGGCTAATATTAAGCATTTGAAGTGATAAAAAAAATTGGGTGCGTACAGAAATTTTTGAAAATTACACTTATAATTTAAAAAATTTTATTAAAAAGTGCAATCTTGATTTACAGTACATAATTTGAGGAATGCTCAGAAATAAAACTGTATTGCTTAAAATTTATAAGAATTATTTTCTATCAAACAATAATATTTAAGAATGGAAACAATTTTAAAAAATAAAATTATTTAAATTCTGCATTGCCTGTGTTTCTTTCTTTTTAACCACTCATAAAGTTTAGAGATTCTAAAAGATACAAGCATTTAATAGATATATTTAAATTGTTTTCAAATTTAAATACGAAATGAATATGAGTACGAATACACGAATACGAATGTTGCCTTATTTTTGTCGATATTTGCATTTTTTCATTTAATGAAAAGATAGTTTTATATTATACTCTATCTTTACAATAATAATGAATAATCTTTTAGAGAAGGAAACTATTTTGTATTAAAAAATCAATATTAATAAAATAAAAAATATATATGGCAGTAAAAAAATTTGTTATTATTTAACAAAATTTCAAAATTATAAGGACTTTGTTTTACCGAGATTGTGGAAGCTGTACATTTCGACATTTATTAATTTTAAACGCACTTATTTGCCATTTTTGTAAATTAGTACTGCTTATTAAATAAAGCAAAGCTTACAGCATTGCTATTTTCTGTAAATAAAAGCCATTTAAGTAAAGTCTATTTCTATAGAAAGCGTCTGGCTTTTAATTACTAAAATGAGTTAAATTTAATTTTCAAGGAAAACTTGTAAGAAACAGCATACATTTTTAAATGTGAGTTGTTTTACAAAACATTGCAATAATCCGAAGCTATTCTTTTATTTGTGTTTTAACGTTTTTCTTTTTTTAAGTATTTTACAAGAATTAAATTTAGTGTGACACTTATTCTATATTGTATAAGAAAAATAAATAGAAGCAAATTAAAATATAATTAGTTAAAAATGATTTCAGTTTTCCAAATATATAAACTAATTAGAAACTTGAAATGAAAATATCTAAGGAAAGAAGTGTTAAATTCCATTTACTAAAAAGAAACTATATGAAGTATGTCTTCATTTAAATAAATAAATTAATAATTTTTAAGCAACCTAATGGCTTAGAAAAAGGATTTTGTCCTAAGACATGCTATTTAAAATATAAATAAATAAGCTGTTCGAGATTTAGAAAAAAAAAGTATTTAATAGTTTGGATGTTTTACAAAGTAAAAAAAACTCTTTTGTAAAGAGAAAACAAAAATAATTTGATTACAAAATAGCTTATTGTTAAATATGTATATTTAAGAAAGATAATAAACATTTCATTTCTCAAGAAATATTTCCTAAATTATCTTTAAGAAATACTATTCTTAAAGATAATTTAGGAAATATTTCTTTAAAATTTAACTTTATTTAGTACTTAATGTACTAACTATAGTTCCATTATAATATAGAATATAAAGATTTCTGATACATTGAAACATTTTAAATTAAAAATAAATAAAACTTCAATATCTTTTGGTATCGTTTTACTTTCACCTAGTATATAAACACACGCGTGTATACATTAATTTATTATATGCTTAGAATTATTTTTTAATTTATTAATATTAAATTTTGAATCTGTGAAAAATTTATTCGCCAGTTGTCACGATTATTATAAGTGATTCTATCTAAAAAATGTATTTCTATATAATAGCAAAAATGTATAGGTGTTTTAGTAAAAAAACATTGAGAAAGTGATATTTCATATTTTAAGCACTATGTGGATACAAACTGAACTTATCAATTGGTACGACAATTTATTAAGGAAAATCATGAAAAAAATCACTTTTAGATGTAGTTTAACATTTTTCTGATTTTCTCAAGAAAATATTTTGTTTCTGAGTTTGTGTTTTTTAAGAAAATTTTATGTTTTTTGAACTGTATCTTTATCGATGAAACAGTATGAGATTTGTATAGAATCAGAATATAGAATGCTAATAATTTTAAGGCAATGGAAATTACTAAAAACATTTTCTGATACTATTTCCTTTTAACACTTTTATTTCATTTTAACGTTTTGGATATCATTCTAAATCACTGTCTAGGTGTTTCAGGTAAAAATATGATACTTATGCAATATTTAGAATTCTTAAAATATGCACACTGAAATATTTTCATATTACAGTAACTGCTACTGTATGTTGGTATACCATAATAATAATTATACTAAATGCTAAGTGGAATCTACTTGAGTTTAAATAATGTTTCTAACCTGTAATATTGAAGAAGAATAAGAATAGACAAGAAAAGTTGATGCTGTTACGTAATATACGCTTTACGAAATTGTGTGCTAGTTTGAATCTTCTTCATTTGTATTAATATGAATGTTCTCATATAAAAGAAGTATATTTCTTATACAACACTTATTACGATATAACTTATGTTTGTAAAATTCTGCGAAGATGTATATACAATATAATCAACATATTGAACTAATTAAAACATGTTTCTTCAGATTTGATGATTATGAAATTGTGCAGACTATTAGGAAATTGAAAATACTTTATAAAGTATTAAAAAGTTTAATTATTTCTTACTTAGAAAACAATATTTAAAATTTTAAATTCCCAAAATTTAGACACTTTACAGTGCTATTTTATCAGTCAGAGTGGAAATCAGTAATTACTTTTACTCGAATGGCAACAATGGCAGAAAATAAATAATCATTCCATAGAATCATAAAGAGAGCTGCTAAAATTTTGTGTTCATTAGTTTAATGTCATGTGTTGCGTTCGGTCATTTTTTGTATATTTCTTTTTAACTATTCTTGTGCTGTTTTTGTGAATATTTTAAAATAATTGAGCTAGCCAGTATTGCTTTTTAATCCAAAACATTTGCAAACAACCGTATACAGTGGAATTGAATTCTGGTCGGAACTTCACAGAATTATGGAAAGAAGATTGGCAATTCATTTGTGGTACATGCCATCATGTAATGGTGACCTTCTCTCTATGCGAATATTTTAAATTTCACTTTACCAAAATTTTTACTTAATTTTTTTCTAGAAAATCTGAAAAATTATCTGCCATATTTTATACATTAATTTAAAACATGATTTTAAATGTGAAATTTTAAAACCTAAAAATTTCCATGTAATTTATATAAGATTAAATAATATTACTCATGTACATTTAAAAATAAAATTAAAATTTTTAAATTTGTTGTGTTTTTTCCATCCATATAAAGTTATTAAGTTTGAAGCTATTAGATTCCACATAAATTTTCCTGTAATATAAGAAAATATTCGGAAAAATTTTGTATAATGAAATTTATTTGTTTGCATATAACTGATATATACCAATTTGTGAATCTGATTATATATAATAATAAAATGAAAATATCCTTTTTAAGTACCTGCTTTTCCATGAACATTTAACATTTTTTACATTAATCTTGCATTCTACGCTTCTTTCGTAAAAAAGGTAATTTTCGAAGGAAGCCTAAAGTTAAAACTTAGGAATTTTCATATTTATGAAATTAAACTATAAAAAATAATTTATTTTAAGATATAAAAATGGTATTTTTTCAATCATAATTTTCTATGTTTAATATATATATATATATATATATATATATGTATATATATATATATGTGTGTATATATATATATATATATATATATATATATATATATATATATATATATATATATATATATATATATATATATATATATATATATATATATATATATATATATATATATATATATATATATATATATATATATATATATATATATATATATATATATATATATATATATATATATATATATATATATATATATATATATATATATATATATATATATATAAAGGGTGTTTTTTTTCGAGGTATAGAAGTTTAAGCTGGCATTACTTTCAAAGATGGCGACCGATTTATCAGCTGTCAAGTGATTTATTCTCTGTTTGGTTTGGCAATTAATCATAAATAGACTCACGCCTGAACAACACTTTCAAATTGTGCAATTTTATTTCAAAAATAATGGTTCTGTGTGGAATACGTATCGCGCACTACGTCCATTTTATCGTCTACAAAATCACCCATCAGAGCAGTTAATTCGATTAACCATGGAACGTTTTCGCACCACGTTTAATCTAACTGATAACTTGCATCTCCAGAGACGCCGTACGATGCGTACAGAAGAAGCTATTGATACAGTAGAGCGTAGCATTGAGGAAGACCCGAATGAGTCCATCCGCCATTGAGCACAGAAATTGGATTTGTGTCCATCCACTTTATGGAAGATTTTGCGGAAGGATCTTGGTTTGTGTGCTTACAAAATCCAACTCGAGCAAGAATTGAAGCCAAACGATCATCAAGCAAGGCGTAGATGGGCCCAAAACGAGATTAACGTTGTTCCCGATTTTCATAAGCGAATTTTGCTTAGCGATGAAGCGGACTTCTGGTTGAAGGGCTACGTCAACAAACAAAACTGCCGCATTTGGAGTGAAGCTAATCCACAAGTGTATGTCGAAACACCGTTACATCCAGAAAAACTGACTGTTTGGTGCGCTGGTGGAATCATTGGTCCGTATTTCTTCAAAACCGATGATGGCCTCAACGTTACAGTCAATGGTGATCGGTATAGAGCCATGATTACCAACTTTTTCATTCCTGATTTGAACAATCATGATGTCCAGGAGCTGTGGTTCCAACAAGACGGCGCAACATGTCACACAGCTCGTGCCACAATCGATTTATTGAAAGACACGTTTGGTGACCGCCTAATTTAACGTTTTGGACCTGTGAATTGGCCTCCAAGATCTTGTGATTTAACACCGCTAGACTATTTTCTGTGAGGCTATGTAAAGTCATTGGTCTATGCGGGTAAGCCACAAACACTTGACCATTTGGACAAGCACTTGAACATTCGCCGTGTTATTGCCGATATACGGCCACAAATGTTGGAAAAAGTCATCGAAAATTGGACGTCCAGATTGGACTACATCCGAGCCAGCCGTGGCAGTCATATACCAGAAATCATATTTAAAATGTAATGCCGCAAGATTATCTTTCGAATAAAAAAAATTCATGTCAATTCAATAATACATCGTTGTTTTATTGCAATTTTAAGTTCTATACCTCGAAAAAAAAAACACCCTATATATATATATATATATATATATATATATATATATATATATATATATATATATATATATATATATATATATATATATATATATATATATATATATATATATATGTATATATATATATATGGATATGGATATATAAATATGGTATGCATTGATTTTTTAGCATCTCTTTCGAAAGATTTAAATGGATTTACTAGAAATTTTTACAGGGAAATTACTAAAAAGTATTTAAGATTTGTACAAGTTAGTTTTCTTTGAATATTTATATTTGCTGAATTTGTGAAATATGTTCTTTGTTTAAAGGAGAAGCAAGGCTTTTAAGCGTTTTTTTCCTTTCTTAAACTTACAAATCTTAGTACAGGCTGTCATTCTTCAATTCTTTTTGGAAACGCGTGAACCGAAATGTTTGGTTTCGACGCCGATGCGAGTAACACACACATCCATTTGCACGCAGCTGAAGTGGGAGACATCAAGCATGAGAACGCGCGCGTCAATAAAACAGCATCCGAGAAGAAATATCTTTCTTCAAAACAAATGTAATGACGCATCACGGACGTTTTTCCCTCCTGTTTCAGAGAGAACAAAAAGTTTCTTTGGAAGACGTATTTTCTTAGCCTGAGTTAAAAAAATAGCCAGGAAAAATGTATTCAAAAGGAATATTCGCACAGAAATGAGAAATAAAAATATACATGCAATATTTGATGCTTACATATTCATTGTAACTTTATATTTCATAATTTGTTCAAAAACATTATCAAAGGATACTTAAAAATATATTCTTAAAAGTTGTGTATGGAAAATATATACTATTAGAAATTTGAATTCACAAATAGACTGGGGAACTAATTATTAAAGTAAAACGGATATTTTGATCACTAAAATTGAGCAAACATCTTCCTTTATCTTAAATGTAAGATAAATATGCTTAAATTCCCAATGTCTAAAGATATATTTTATTATTAGCGGTTCTACCAGAAAATATAGTTTTTTGGAAACCTATAATTTTTTTTGATCATTGTGGTTTTCATAATTGCTTATAGACACACCATGGAATAAGAGCATAAATCATATTAGAGATTATGTTTAATATTAATTCTTAAATAGTTTAATATTTTCAAATAATTACTATTTAGTTATCACCTAGTGAAATGAATCTGCTCACAAGAAACAAAACACTTCTTGTGTACAATGATTATCACAATATTCATTTCTATTTCTAGTAAAAAAACACATAAATAAAATTGTTTCTATAGTTAAATATTATATGTATATAAAATATAATCTCATTAGCTTTACATTCAAATAAATGAATTCTTTTGTTGATAATTTTGTATTATAAATAAATAAAAATTTTAGATATTAGATTTCTAGAATATACGTAAAATGGCTTTAATATCTTTAGTTTTTTGTAGTATTTAAATACATAAACTACTATGAAAGAGAAATGTAAATAAAATAGTTATCATTAAAACACTTTTAAATGAAATAAATATTAATTATCAAAACGTTCACTTTAACTGAAAAATAGCCGATATATTTTATGAATTCTTCAAAAGATTAAATTTTTGCAAGGAAAAAGGAATCACATAAACTGGTATACATTCTATTTCCATTTTAAAGACAAGATGTTTTTTATTTCCTCATACAACAAATATAGTTCAAAAAGTATTTTGAAATATAGAATATGAAATTAAAGTATTGATATAAAACTCAATTAATTGGTTGAAAAATTGTTGAGCCAAATGTAGAAATGTATATAAGCCAAATGTAGCAAGAAATTCAGAAATTATTAAAAGGATGTAGATAACTTTATATAACTAACTAATTTCAAGTGTTTTATTAAGCATAAAACTAAAGCTACAATAACAGGAGAAAAGTTACAGTCAAAATAATAAATTTTCTCTTGTTTATAAGCAAAAATTTCATTGCTTTGAAGATAATAAGTCTTAAGATCTAAGCATATAGTACAAATATGTTGCTGATGTACAACGGATCCTTAACAGTACTACAATCAGAAGTACCTATTATTCACCTTTTGAACTTCTTGTAGGAAAATAAAAAACCCAGAAGACATGAAAACCGCTGAAATTCTTGAGGAAGAAGAAAATAGCTTTTTTATGATGAACAGAGAAGATATGCGAGAAGAGGCAGGGAAGGAAATTGTAAACATACAGGAAAAAAATATGAGAATTTATAACAAGAAGAGAAAAGGCTCAAGTGTACAGCATTAATGATTTAGTTGGTATACACACAACGCATGCAGTATGGAAGTGGTTTAAGGTCAAAACTCAAGTTCTTTGGACCATATTGAATAACTGGGAAAAAGTATAAAGATCGTTTTCAGGTGGAAAACCTTGGATATCATGAAGGTCCTGCTTATACCTCTACAGCTGCTGATCATATGAGGTCCTGGACTGTTCCTGTTTAGAACTGTGTTCTTCCTACGTATCATTTCTTCCTTTCTTTTGTTTTGTTTCATTTTCAGAGGATGTCAACTGAATCTGATCTAAGCTTACGAGGTCTAAAATGGGGGTCAGGATGCCGCGAGCTGTAGGAGTATCCAAAATTGTGAATAGATGTCGCTAGTTGACAGCCAGCATCGCGTATGCTTCCAGACAACAGAATAAATGTTACAGGGAGTTAAGAGGGACTTATTACGTATTGCTGACGGGAGTAGGTGGTCCACTGATAATTGTTATCAGTGCGAGTAGGCACTTTAGCAAAATAGATTTGACATTTTTAAATGTTATTGTTTGTTTTTTAAAACTGTTTTTCGTTTTCGTTTATGAACCATTGATACACTCTACGCACACACACACACACACACACACACACACACACACACACACACACACACACACACACACACACACACACACACACACACACACGCATATATATATATATATATATATATATATATATATATGTGTGTGTGTATATATATATATATATATATATATATATATATATATATATATATATATTATTTGAGCATAATAATTCATAATTTAGAAGTAATTTGCTGCAGAGTGTTAAGGTAGTGAATGCAAGACGCAGATATATTCCAAATATACACACACACAAATATATATATATAGGTGCATATAAAATATGATATTGTTTTATTATTGTAAGTTTTATATTGAATATCTATAGTATGAATGAAGAAAACATTTGATAGGAGAAGTAATTTGTTCAATATCTATGCAACTCGTTTTTCCAGCCAAATTCCCTTAGATTCGCATCAAAACATGCCGATTTCTTGTCACACAAAAATAAGTTGTTATGCGCAAAATAAAATGTTAGGAAATTGAAAATAGTTTCTCCCTTTTCAGCATATTTTTATCAAAGGAAATCAAATTCCAGATAAAGAAAAATGGAAGGAAATCTTTCGAAAGTGGTTTTAACTTTCGATGAGATTCAAAAACTGGACACCAGTCAAACGATAGATTTATAGAATTTCAATATAATTTATTTAAATTCAAATATATATAAATATTATTTAGAAAACAGGAAATAATATCACCATATCTACATTTGTGTTTTAGATAAATTTGGTGATTTTTTGTTTGATTATACTTTTGAATTAGTAATAGTTTTTGAAAGATAAATAATTTGCTATTGAAAAATTCAAATTAGCTAATCAAAGACTGAAATTCCATTAATTATTCACGAGTGATAATAATATTATCAAAGCATCTCTTAGAAATTATTAAAACAAAGCACAAGTATTTTGTGATAATAAAATTCACATCTCACTTATTAAATAATTTCAATACATTAAGTTATCCATAGTCACTAATATAATATATTATTAGACAAAAATCTTGCATTTATAAATAAATTATAAGAGAAAGTAATTATTTTTAGCATAAATTATACTTTTTAAAAATTTTATTAAATATACATAGTTGAATTAAAGTTTTTAAAGAAACATTTTGTTAAAAAACATTAATTCTGCATTGTTTGAAAATAGGAGTGCAGAATATAAGAGATATTTGCGTATGTAAATAATAGACAAATGGAAAACACGTAATTAATTTTTCATGCGAAATGATTTTCTTAATAAGTATTTCCCTGTGTAGAAAAACAGGAAATGTTCTCCTTAAGAGTATTAGTAAGATTACGTAATCATTTTAAGTCAGGATTTTAGTCCTTCTAGGAAAAATGTATAAACTTTTTTGATTGAATAAGGTTATTCAATATTTCTGATTCAGGAAGCATTTCTGATTTTAATATCATGTAAATAATTTAGATTCTTCAATAAATTTTATACATTATTTAAAAAAAAATTTAAAATATGTATATTATCTAAAAATTTTAATGCTTTTATTACTAAAATTGTTTACGTTGCAAACGTTGAAAAAAAATTAAATGTTTTAAAAAGAGATTTTGAACAAAAGTTATACTAAGTGTCATATACATTGTAAAAGAAAATTTTTTTCTATAAATCCAAATTTATGATGACAATTTCTTATATATTAAGAAATTAAATACATTGAATTTTAATTTATAATATTTTTATTCGATAAATTTTATATTTTTCGAAAACAGTGAATAGAAAATGCAATAGAATTAAGATTAAATAGAAAAAGTTATCTTAAAATAATATAAACTCTATTTATAACTCAAAGAGCTTTATATTGTTTTGTATGAAATCTGTAAATATTTCCATACGTTAGAAAAAAAAAATCAAAAATCTTTACGATGTTATAGAATACATTGCAACTAATACAGGTCAAACACACTATATCAGTTCTAATAGATCTTCCACAGTCTAAATAAATTTATTTAATTAAATATAAATGAGTACATTAAGTGAAAAAAGATACTTACAAATATTAAAAATTGAATTTAATTTTATATTTTCTTAAGTGCTTGCTAAACATTATTCCTAAATATTCATTAAAGATACATTTTTATTTTATATTTTTGAACAAATTTCGTCAAGCTCAAAATAATGTTTCACCACATTTATGTATATGAAGAAGATTCTTTAAAAATTCATCACGTAAAAAAGAGTTATATGTGAATTCATTTGACAAATGTGTTATTGAAAAGAATTATGCCTATTAAAGCAACTATAATTTTATTATTAAAATATATCTATAACGTACATCATGTGGTTTATTTCTTCTAAAATTAGTGCTCGAAATTTTACATGTTTTAGAAAAAAAAGACAACGTGTCTTCTTTCAACAATCATATGCTTTATTATTCATTTTCATTTTATAATTAAATGAAAATTGTAAGTTTTTCATGTTGCTATAAAGCTTTTAATTTCATAGAATGATCCTCTTTTTAATAATAAAATTATTTGGATTTATTATCGATTTTTTAAGATTCATTTATTTAAAAAATAAAGAATAATTAGCACAATATCATTTGCGTTTTTTGATATTGATTAGGCCAACCTTTAAATTTTTAAAAACTAAACCATATCTTTAACATAGCATAACAATTAAAATCATAACAATCAAATTAACAAATTATAAAATTATATGAATATAAAAAATCTCTTAAATAAGAACAAGTTTTGCAATCAACACGATATATTTTATAAATTTTAATGTTTAAAAAATATTGTTTAATGTTTAAAAAATAAAAAACAATTTTGTATAGAACACACACAGTATATAGTAAACTTCAGAAAACAATAACTGTTACGCAATACATATATTAAATAGGCTTAAAAAGTGAAAATGCTAATAAGTTAAACCTAAAAGATAATTTTATTTTTTTACATCTAGAATTGAACTTTTTTGAGACTTGTTACTGCATTTGCCGAAACCATTTGATTTTTCTTGTGCATAAAATATGTGTATACTCAATCACATTATACATTATTATATCAAGATTCTTCTTTTTAACTCAACGATACAACATGAATGGAATCAAAAAATTAAACAAACAAAGTAATTGCTAAAATAACAAGTAAAATAATCAAAAACTAAAAACAGAGTGCTCTTATAAATTAAAAATTTCAATACAAAATGATATAATAGAATTAAGTCATCAAAATTTCCTGTATAAAATCAATTGTTTCAAAAACAACCGCATGGAGATTTTTAAGCCAATTTCTCTAGTGTTTTAATCATAAGTTGTATAAGTGGAGAGAATATGGAATAACTAAGTATCTTTCTTTTTTCTTTTGACTATTAAAAGTTATCATTTAATATCCACCGCTCATTTTGTTTAAAAAAAAACTCTCTCTAAAAGTATTTCTTCAAAATATTGCTTTCGAATGGTACATTCAAATTGCTGACCTTTATTAAATGTTAGTATTGAAAAAAAATCCCCATATCTGAAATTACTTTGTTCTGAAATTTCTTTGTTTCAGAAAATGTAAAAATCATTTGTTTTATATATTTTTTAATTTCTTTCTTACAGCGTAATTTTAACAAAATTAACTTGTTATACATTCTTTTTTTGAATCGTGTAAAGTTCAAAAATCATTTGAAGTCAAGAAAAATTATGTTTCTATAGTAAAATTATTACATTAGAAATAAAAATGAGCAATAATAACTTTAAAATGATTGACAAAATCCAATTATTGGATCGCAGAAAGATTGAGAGAGATTGCTAAAAAATAGTAAAATATTCGTAACAACCTTAAAAGTCAAAAGATTTGAAACTCAATCATGAAAAACACTTAATAAGCAAACATTTTATGACTAAATATGTGACTTGCATTTTTTGAAGCACTCAACAATCATTTCACTCAACTTGACTCATATTCATTTCTGATTTTTATTTAATCATGCATTTTTTGGTACATATAAAATTATATATGCTATAATTGTATTTTTCTAGATAGCAAACGAGCTAAAAGCTGCATGCGTTGTGGCAACTCAGCCACAGTAAATCCCTAAAGGGGAATGAGAAGCGCATCTTCCCTATCCGATGGGGAATCTAGCCAGTTGCTATTTGGATGCGGTCGAATGAAGACCGTATTGGCACCAGAGTATTATGGTGTGAGAATTTATTTTATGGAATATAATCATGAAAATTGTTATTTGCCTTTAATATTTTATTTTAACAATAAAAATTAACAAATAACAATTTTCATGATTATATTCCATAAAATAAATTCTCACACCATAATACTCTGGTGCCAATACGGTCTTCATTCGACCGCATCCAAATAGCAACTGGCTAGATTCCCCATCGGATAGGGAAGATGCGCTTCTCATTCCCTTTAGGGATTTACTGTGGCTGAGTTGCCACATCCTCCCGCCCCGACAAAGAATCAGCCAAAAAATAAACTTCACATATTAAAATTTATATGACTAAATATAAGAAAACTAAAATTTTACATTACAAAATAAATTGAATACTTAAGAAATATGAATTCGAAACAAAATATACACATAATAGTAACTATAATTGTAAAACACTAACTATTAATCATTACAATTCACCAACAATAATAAAGGTTCTTCACCCTTTTCAAACAAAATGTTTTAACTTACTCTTGGACTTCTAAATTATACAAAGCTGTACGGGACGTTTTATGACCCCTGATGGAGTCTTTAAAGTCACCGCTCTTACTTGGTTGTCCTTACCTCTATGGACTTCCAGTACCTTGGCCAGCTTCCACATCTGTCTCGGAACCTTATCTTCACCTACTAAAACTACATCATTTTACATTGACAGGTTTGGGGAAATTCGCACCCCTTAATAGAAGAAGATATTCACCTTTCCATCTTTTCCAAAAATTATTTAAGATTTTTTCTCTATAAATAAATCTTTTAATTAAATCCTTTTTACCGGTAAATAATTTGCAATTTTGATTATCTGACCAATTTGGTAAGGTAGTTAATCTTCTTCCAATTAAGAAGTTTGCGGGTGTGAGAGGGAATGGTTCATTAGGTTCATTATAAATATAAGTTAAGGACGAGAGTTAATAATAGCTTCAATTTCTGCCAAGATAGTTTGTAACTCTTCAAAGGAAACTAATGCCCTTCCCAAAATTTTCCTTAATGCAACTTTCGTTATTCGAACCATTCTCTCCCAATAACCACCCCACCATGCAGCACGTTCAACAATGTATTGCCATTTAATTCCTTTCTTTCCAAAGTAATTTTGAATATCAGATTCAGTTATGTTTGCATAGAGTTTTTTAAGTTCAGTCTCAGCACTTTTAAATGTCATTGCATTGTCAGAATTAACAATGCGGCAAATACCTCTTCTGGAGATGAAACGTCTAAATGCTAGAAGAAAATGTTCTGTACTTAATCCGGAGACAACTTCGAGGTGAACGGCACGAGTTACAGCGCATGTAAATAAGGCGATATAAACCTTGTCTTAGTCCTTTGAGTATAAGGGGCCTGCAAAATCCATACCCACCACTTCAAAAGGATCAGTTTCACTGGTTCTGTCTGCAGGTAGTGGTGCTACAATTTGATTCAGCCACAGTAAATCCCTAAAGGGGAATGAGAAGCGCATCTTCCCTATCCGATGGGGAATCTAGCCAGTTGCTATTTGGATGCGGTCGAATGAAGACCGTATTGGCACCAGAGTATTATGGTGTGAGAATTTATTTTATGGAATATAATCATGAAAATTGTTATTTGTTAATTTTTATTGTTAAAATAAAATATTAAAGGCAAAAGGACTTATTAATAAAAGGAAACACACACGCAACAATTCGTAACGCAACATGCGTATCCATGTTACTTATTTCACTTCAATGTCTAAGAAGTAATTTCAATTGTATAAATTTTTTATATTAACAGAAGAAAATAAACTCAGTTTTCTCGCAAAAATATTGAAAGTTTTTCTTATAAATGATATTACTTATCATCCTTAATTTTTTAATAGAAATTCAATGCTATTATAACATAATTTGTTTTTTAAGACAATATTTTATATAAGACAGTGAATTCCAAATACGTTTATTCAATCGCAATTAAATCACATTTGAAAAAATGATTTTATAATCTCGAAACTTAACATAATTTTTTATACTTTTTCATACGTTGGTTTATATAGTTGGTAATGCTATTTTCATTCGTTACAAACTATATTATCATTGCATTTATATTATATATATATATATATATATATATATATATATATATATATATATATATATATATATATATATATATATATATATAATTTAGTTTTTCTCGATTCTCTCTTAATATTTCAGACCTTGATATGAATAAAATTAATAAAGTTAACTTGTTTAACACAGTTTCAATTTTTATTATTTTATTAAATACTTTTAGAAGGAAGGAGACTAAAATTTTACTTCACAAACTATTTGTATTTTTTCGTTCCAGATCAGTTCCTGATAAAAAAAATTGATTGTACAATAATTTATGGTCTATCATATTATTACTAATATTTTGGTAATAAATTGCACTATTTATTTACGTCGTTTTTTAAAGGATTTTCCAGTTTCTATGGCTAAAAAATTAGACTGAAGTTAAAAAAAAATTAATTTAAATTAATAGCTTCTTTAGAAAATTGAATAATAGCAAACTTCCCTTTAAGCTTGTATATGTTATTATTTTTAGGTAAAATGCAAATGGGTTCAGAATGAAATATTTACATTTATTTTAAAAAATTGTAAGAATGCATATGTATTTATATATTAAAAGGAGTGGCTAGAAAGTTACGCACAAACTTTAGGTTAGACACAGCTTACCGAGTTGCAAATGATGTGAAATGTGCAGCCCACGTAAGATAAAGTATGAGGTGAGAAATTGGCAGAGTGAGCATTATTCGAAACTTTATTGCTGCCTGGAATAAAACTGTTGAAAGTTTGTGCTTGTAGCCAGGAATTCATGTAATTGCAGAGATTGCCACTCCATTGTCTACGGCGTCAGTTTCATTAGAAAGACGAGTTCACGAGGGGCATTTTGATCGGACTGGGAAGGGCAGGTTGATTCTTACGGTAAATCTCAGCTGACAGACAACTGGACGCGTTCGCAGTGTACCGGTTGCGGCGACAGTAGTTGGGACACGGAAATGTGCAATGTTTTTGCAAGTCAATCGATTACTAGTGGCTTCCGGTAAGAGAACTGTCATTGACCACGCAGCATAGACGCCAACATCTGGAATAGTGCCTGATTAAAGTGATGTGGATGACGGAGTGGCACAGGATCGTCTTTTTAGATGAATCCCGCTCCTGTTTCTTATGTGATAGTAGCCGCGTATGAGTGTGCGTGTTCTAAATGGAGACATGCCCAATCCTACAATAATTGTGGAACGCCCACCACGCGGCAACTCGTCATTATGGTTTGATGTGCCATTGTGTACAATTCCATGTCACCTTTATTTCTTATTCACGGCACTATGACAGCCGAATGTCACGTGGATAATACGCTGCTGCCGGTGACTTATACCTACGATTAATTTTGTCTCTCCTGAGACTGTTGCAGATCTGGCAGACAAATTTACTGAGTCTCATCCTCCTGAAATTCGAAGCTAATTCGCGACTCCCAAATTGGAAGGAAGAAATAAAACCCCTACGGGAAATTCTGCCCTGTCCAAAACAGATGAAACCAAGTAAAATGATAGTGAACAAAAGCACAAAGGGCGATTCAATCAGGAGTTTGAGAAAAGGAGGAGTACTGAACCCGTTTGCTTCCAGTGCAATGAGCCGGGACATATTAGACCGAACTGCCCGAAACTAAAACGGGAGGATATAAATGTTGTCAGCACTGCGCTTCCATCAATAGATCCTTTAGCGCCTTTTGTAAGCCTTCCAAAGGTCAATCGTAATGTTTGCGGATTGTTACGAGATACAGGTGCTAGCACAGATGTCATGAATAGAAAATATATCATTGCAATAGATTATACAGGAGAAACGGTTAGAATTTGTCAGTCTATAGACTGTTTTTATATTGATTTCCCTCTGTCGCTAGAGTTAGGTTGGAAACTAAGTACGGCTCGATTGAAACAAAGGCATGCGTTGTCAGTGAAAGTATGAACCAGCAGCGTTACATTTTCCGCAATCAGGCGGCTAGTTTCTTTGAAACTACAGCAAAAGATAAACCGGTAAATGCTGTGACGTGAGCTAAGGCAGCCAGAGAAATGGGAAAGAGGGGAGGAAGGGTTCCTAGAAACACCGACCTTACCCGCAGGCATAGCAGGGGAAATTATGACCCAGGACGCTATTGTTAGAGAGGTAAGTGAGGAGGGTATCGAATTGTCCATCTGCGAGAAGAAGACCAATGAGGATCTCGTAAAAGTGTCCCCAGAAGAATTCGAAATGGAGCAGTTAACATATATAGAAACAAAAGAGTTATTGGAACTCGCACAATGGGATTTGGAGAAAAAGGTAGAGCTAGAGAAAACAAATACTGAAGAAAGGGTTGAGCAGGGGGAAGGATCTGAGTTTATTATTGTTTTTGATCTATCCAAGGGATATTGGCAGATTCCTCTCACTAAAAGAGCGCAGTGCATCGCAGCATTGCGATCGAAAGTTTTCGACCCTTACTAATGTCATCTGGTCTTAAAAACACATTGTATTTTTTAGTAGGCTCAAGGCTGAGGTTTTAAATGAGTGTGGAAGTTTTGCCGTCTATATGGATGATCTAGCAGTATTTTCGAAGACTTTGGATGAGCACCTTAGACATCTAGACATCGTGCTTACCCTAATTGAGAAAGCTAAACTGACGATAAAATCTTTGAAGTGTCGGTTCGCCCAAAATCACGTAAAATATTTAGGTCACATGTTTGGTGGTAGGTTCTGAAACCCCACTGAGTTGAAAGTGCAAGCCGTACGCGAATTTCCCAGGCCGGAAACCAAAACTAACCTTAGAGTGTTCTTGGGCCTGACAAGATACTATGCCCATTACATTCGGAATTATTCTATCATAGCGGCATATCTGACAGATTCGCTACAAAGGATGGAAAAGAAATCGAAAATCAACTGGATGGAGGCCTTTGAAGCTGCTTTTGTTAGTTTGAAAGAAAAGCTAAGTTATACCACTGTATTACACGCCTCGAATTATTCCGAATCTTATATTGTTCAAACCGATGCCTCAGATGTGGGAATTGGAGCTGTCTTAGCGCAGAAAATAAAAGGGAAAGAGCACCCAATATTATTTCTAAGTCGCAAATTTTCATGACCAGAGAGAAGGTATTACTCGACTGAAAAGAAGTGCGGCACCATTATATTTGCTCCCAAACGACTAAATTTTTATTTAGATTGCAGCTCGTTGACCATAGTGACAAATCTTCACCAGTTAGTTTGGTTGAAAAAAAAATGCTAATAATAACAGCAGATTTTTAAGGTGGCAACTCATGTTGCAAAGGTTCGATTTCACAGTCATTCATAATGACTGGAAATCAGCATTCAAATGCGGACGCCTTAAGACGTTGCATCGCTTAAAGGCTGCTGAAAAATTTGATTCAATGTAAATATTTTCATATTCTCATTTCGCAGGGTATAGTTCATCGTATTGTATAATATGTTTTGAATTTTTATTAAATTTAGGAAGATAGAATAGTGTACGATAAATAACGTAAAAATAAATGTGTGTAAATAGTGTAAAATATTTTTTCACTACTATTGATTGTAATTATAAGATCATTGTTGGTTCTGAACGTGAGAACGGAGTAAGTGGCTTCTGGATAGGTTAAGATAGGGAGCTTTTCCTACGAAGAAGATTTTATGCGGGGGAGAGCTATAACGTCACTGTTATTGATTGAACCCCCCCCCAAGTTACTTCCAGACTTTCGATGGACGTTAACATCTTTGCAGCTGTCAACGAGATTGATTTCTCTTGATTTGCCCCGTTTGAATTCCAGGAACAACATTTTACTTAAAGACAGTCAATTAGTTTTGACTGGAATATGATGAGGGAACGACAAACAGGATTCGAGAAGGGCCATTAAGTCCTGTTGTTGTTGCTGTTACTTATGACACTTGGACAAGCCAAGCTCGCTATGCCTTGGCAATGCGAATTTAAGTCAATTGGGAGCGTCTTTCGTTTAATCAGAGCACAATGAAGGTGAAAGTACGACTTTTGCTCTTCAAATCCTCTGATAGATGGCAGCACCAGAGGATCTACTCCCTCAATTTTGGCATTGATCTGAAGGGGGAGTAAATTTCTCCAGACCTTTGCACCCATGGTAACTGCTCAACGACCGACCACAGGACTTTCGATTCCACAGATTTAACGAGCACGTATAATTAAGTCCTTCATGACAAATATAATTCTTCGAATTTAACTGGAATCACCTGGTGAATGGGCCATGTGCTTTCGAAGAATTTATTGTCTCTTCACTTGTTCTGATTTGAATCGGTGTAGTAGCTGGAAATAGAGGTCAAAAAGTGACGTTAGAAGATGGATCTGGAGATTACTGGAGGCCAGATGTTGGGGGAAAGTTTAAGATAAATAGCCCGTTCTTGTGGGGACGGAGGAGAGCTTCGACTAACGTGCTGTGTTCCTGATACTTCTCCAGAGCGTACAAATCCCAGCGACGGAACGAGTAGTCTGAAAAAGAATCGAGACCACAGAGAGACGCCAGGCTTGGAGTTGGACTACCCTGATGCTCCCGTGCTGTAGGAGAGGATCGACGACCTTATCGAATGACTGTCCGAGATTGTTCCCGAGGACGGAATTTAGGAGTTTAGTCCCTAGTACCAGCGAGGAGTTATTGAATGTGCAGCGAAACGTTCCAGAAAGTGAGAAATTCATCAGCTTTCTGGGGCCTACAATTTATGACTGCTCTTGTACATATTCCTGTTAGTTTTTAAATAAATATTTAGTCAAGAATATTAAATTACGTAAGCCTGATTCCTCCTGGGGCCTGAGCAGCTACCAGGCGCGTCGGTAGGTGGTGGATCACCAAACGTCCTGCAGGAATGACAGGATAGCCTTGAATATAGAATCAGAGGCCGCGAACCAGCTCCCGTAAACCCTGGTGTTTTGCGATCCGTGCCTAGGGCTAATTGGCACCACGGTATTGGTGTCTTAACGGACCCTCTAGTTGCCTGGCAAACTTCTAGAGTAATTTGCCTTGCCCTGTATCTCAGACAATGCTGGGTGGACTTATATTACCTGAGCTTATAAATTGTTATCTTGTGGCTGAAAAGACACAAGAAATAACAAACCTTACTGCATCTGCAGGTGATACCTTTGAAGTAGACATTGCTGAAAAAGACAAGGGAACTCAGAGGCAGTCATGTAAAGGGGCAGTAATGAATCCTTCACTTGAGGTAGAAATGACCTCCAAACCATCTTCTGGTGAAAGTCAGGAAGCTATCCCTAGTATGAATGACTCTCTGACCAGATGGGACTGTTTCATCAAGACCCTACCTGCTGGAAATGTCATACGCAAGATTAAACGGCAGAGCATATCATTTATGAATGCGAGGCTCTTGTTCTCCCTAGATTAACCTCTTTAGGCATCATCCATACTAGAGAGTTACACCTAGACTCCATGAAAGGGTTATCGGATTTTATTAATAAAGTGGGTGACCCGAGCAACTGGAACTAGGAAACATTGGGTTTGGAGTTAATGGTACAAAATGCTGATAAAAGCAGAGGTGCCCAATGCCATACAAACCCAATTCTAAGAAGAAGAAGCCTGATTCCTTAACGGCCCTTGCCTACCTATAAGTCAGCCTATCCAGACTGCGAACGTTACATTTTAAATAATTTTTTCTCTTGTAGTAAGGATCTCACAAGGTAGGAGGATTCTTCTCAGAAGAATACAGGACAACGTATGCTGAAATCAACAGGAAAATTACAATAATTCCTTGTTATTAATTCTTCTGCAATTTTTATCAAAGGCAAACGCTAAAATAATCTGAAAAATTCAACTTTACCAGAATTAAAGTTTTATTTATGTGTTTTTCAAACTAATTTCAATACGATTGAATATAAATTACGTAGAATAAGAAAAATCTAACCAAGTTTCTATTATTTTTATTGAAATTTTAGAGTTATTTATTTTTTATTGAAATTTTTTAGAGTTATGTCTTTACTCATAAAATTTGCTTCAAAGTTATTCATTATACTTATAAAAGCTTAGGCAAATAGTAATATTGAAATTGGTAAAAAGGGTATAATGAAAGAGAATTACTTGTTAGTTACTTGAATAATTTGTGAACAAAATAATTTTTAAAATTAGTCAATCTTACCTATCAATTTAAAAACCGTTAAACGGGTACAAATATATATTTGATTCATATCACGTTTTTAAAATGTTTAAGGAAAATTCAGAATTTTAAGAATCTCAAGTCTTATATAAATTAATAGATTCGTTACAGGATTGATTTATGATGCCTTTATTTAAAAATCCTATAATATTATAAACCTAAAATATTTAAAGAAAAAAAATAAGTAAAAAAATACTTTGAAAATAACATTTTATAAAATCATTACCAGTTCTTAAAATAATTGTTGTTTCGTAAAAATCTAAATATTTTCAAAATTTAAAAAAATAAATTTTTATCATTCAGGCTAAGGAATAAAACATTTTTTTGAAAATTACATTTTATTCTATTTTTAGATTCTTAAAAAATAGTTTTAGATTTTGTTTTTGGTAATTTTTTGATATTTTCTTCTCAACAGCCCTCATGTATTTAAATCAAACTTACTTCATCCAAATAAATAAGAATATTAGGACAAACAGCAAAACAAAATAAAGATTCATTTACTGAAATGTAGCAAACTATTTCCCTAATATACATCAAAATAATCAAGTAAATATTTTTTTGCAGTAGCGATCTAGAAAAGAATGATAAATTTTAGTAAAACCAATAATGCAGGCAATTTTATAATTTTTTTAAAATAATTTTTGATTGAAAGAAATCAAATCAGATAAATACTACTTTCTTGATCAATGTAGAAAATTCCTGCTTTGATTTTTCTGTTCTTTATGATTTGTATAACATAAATTTGGAAAATTGATCTAATTTCAAAATCTAACACAGTAATGTAATTGATAATATATTCAATCAATTATAGTAATTTCAATACAATGAGTGATTTAAGCATTCATATATGTTTATGTCTTGCTTAATAATTGAAAATGTAGATATTGTATAACAATATCTTTCTAAAGTATATTTAATTTCTTAGAAACAAAGCTCTGAATACATTACAGATTTTTTTTCATCCATTTTATACATATCAGATAAAATATGTTACTGATAATATTCATCCTTTCCAACGTCTGTACATTTCATCAGCTAATGGATCATCCAAAATTAGAAATTTCAAAAAAAAAAAGTTTCAAATACACTGATATAATGAAAAAGTTCCATTTTCGACACCTATTTTCATAATTTTTTTCAAAAGACGAGGGATTTGTAGTTTTTTTCTTTTATCTACTTGAGACTGAATAAAATTGATTTTTTTTCTCGAAAGATCTTTTCGTCCTTAAAACTCATTTGGAAAATAAATTTGCTGCATGAATCCTCCTCTTCAGTTGTTAATTTTAAGAATATTTCATGTGAATATGCATCATAAGGTGAATTATGTTTCTGACGAAAATCTGTTTGTTCTGAATTTGAAGAAAGAATTTTATACGAATATTTCAAAGGAACGTTTTTGATCATTTACTTCTAAAATTTTGGAAAACAAAAGAATAAAACTAAGTAATTCTTTTATAATTCTTTTGTTATAAATATTTGTTTACTCTTCATTTCAAATAACTTTCTGATTTGTTTAAGAATTAGAAAAAAGTACACTTACACAGAATTTTTTTATGTTTTTTTTAATACATTGTATTTAGAATATAATTCTAAATTTATTCAGGCTATATTTCAACAATAATTTTAGTAGGTTTTCTTCTGAAATATTATGAATACCAAGAAAAAGTTGTCCAAGTATTTACTTTAAAAAAATTATTGTTTTTTATCTATTGTGTTTTTTTAGGTTGTATACTGAAAACAAAACAAGCATATCCAAATTAAATAATAGAGTTTAGTCGGCAAATAAAATTAAATGAATTTTTAATAAATTATTTAAAAAGTAAACATTTTAAAATTCTTTTTGTATTTCTGATAATAAATGTTGTTATTGTCGTGTGCCAGCCATGCTGACAATATTGGGTGTGCTGCTCCACTTTTCCAACTGAACCCTATTTTGGTGTGGAGTCTGACTTCCTCAGTACACACATGCAATAGGGACCCGTTTATAGGATAGGCAACTATTCACTCCACATTCATACAAGGAAAGGACAAAGACAGGATAGACAGAGAGAGAGAAAGTATATCCATGCCTGAACCGGGAATCGAACCCAGGACTTTCCTATAGACGCTATTTTGATATATATATATATATATATATATATATATATATATATATATATATATATATATATATATATATATATATATATATATATTTATATATATTTATATATATATATGTACATATATATATATATATATATATATATATATATATATATATATATATATATATATATATATATATATATATATATATATATATATATATATATATATATATATATATATATATATACATATATATATATATATATATGTATGCATATACAATCGTTTATATATGAAATTACTACAGACATATATATGGTTAAAAAATACTTACATTATAAGGAGATAAAAAACATTTCCTGAGTTTTTGATGGCATTTTTCTAGTTGTCGAATTTTTATGTGAAAGTTAAAATATGTTTTCAAGTATTCAAAAATGTTTCGTAAGCACCATATAATAAATACCATTTCTGAAAAATTTCCATAGAAAAACATTAAAAATAACATGAAACAGAAAAATTAATTTGTTAATTATTGTTATCGATCATGTACCTTTCATATATGTGCACATCTTCTATCATTTAAGCAGAATCCAATGAGTTAGAACTTTCAATATTTTTGAAAAATCTAAAAAGTTACAATTTCCATATCATTTGAAAACATTTCTTAATTGAAAAACATTAATCTAGTGATTGGTATTTGTGAAAAAATGTGCTTAAATAAGTTTTTAATATTTTCCACAGTTAAAAGGGAGATTTCGCTTTACTTTTGGTGGAAAGTATTACTGAATATTATTAACAAAAGTAATGAATATTTTCAAGCCAATGATATAAAATGGGTCTATTAAACAGAGAAAAAATAACCGAGAAAAATTCTGTAATGCTTACTGAAATTAATTCACTGTTCTAAAAGTATTAACACAATCTAAACGCATATATATTACAGAAAATTGCGTAGAAAAAATATGAAAACATTATTTCAAAAGTAATTTTCATCTTCATTGAGTTTTTTCAACTCATTTATAAAACTAGTGTTAATATTTTATGTACCTTTGTTTAAGTTATTGCAATTTTAAACTAATTATACAATAAAAGAAATAAGTATTTGTGTTCATAAATGAAGAATTCAGCGAATATTGCTGTAAATGATTACTCAGAAAATAAAATGGTTCAAAATGCAGTAAAAGGGAAAAAATTATATCTGCTTAATGTATTTTACTGTTTAAAATTAGAACTTTACTGACAGAGACTTCGGCTAGAAAAATGCTCTAAAGCTTCAGAAAGTCTTAAAATATGACCTAAACTAAATTACCGGTATTAGAATACTTATTTTTTCTGAAGGTTTTATGTAAAAAAAGTTCACTATTCTTAATTGCTTAACTTCATCATTTACGAAAATGAAATCCTTTATGTGAGTGACTTTTTCTCCTCTGCATTGTTTAAGGGCAGAAATTCATTTAATTTGCATGGAATACTTGCTTAATTCCTATAAGTGCCATTTCGTCAGAATGACTAAGAAAATTCAAAATCCCACAATTAAAAAACTTCTTCATGTAATAAAATTTTATTCTCTTTTTCAATCCATATGAGGTACAAATTGTTTATTCTCATATTGAAGATACAATTTTGGTTGTTTAAGTTCAACCTGAAATAAAAATATGTGAAGCTTTATCAAGGATACAGTTTATTTACATTGCACTGTATTTAGTATTTATATATTTATTATATTAAAAATATTTATTATAAGTTTTTAAGTGTATTACATTATATATTAATGGAAGATTTTGAATTCCTATTTCAATATAATTTTGGAAAATTAATAATCGTAGAATATATTAGCAAATACAATTGTGACAATTTTTTTACTAAATAGATATGATTTTCTGTGACTGTTCCAGACACGCTTCCCGTAAGATTGACAAAGTGAAGTTAAGGCTTGCCGCGGACGCTGATTGGGAAGTCTTCCACACCCTCCCCCATTCGGTTTGATGCCAAAATAACGAACATCGTTCAGTGAACGTTCAGTGGAAGCTCAGAACATCCATATTTGGTCCTCTAACATGCTGGTTGTGTTTTGGAACTCCAGCATGTACGAGGATCGAATAGGAACTCCCTAGGATGTCATTTCATAAAGTTATTAGAATACCCTAATAACAGTGTTCTGAGTACGCCCTTTAATGCTCTCATGTGTAGGCTTATAAACGTTTCGAGAATATAATAAATGTTAATTTATTTCTAGATAAATAGAGAATTAGAGAAATTAAAATGGAAACAGAGAAAAAAATGATATCAGAGCTTTTTTGATGTAAAGGTAAGCATAAAATAAGTATGTATGATGTATGCATAGAATGCGAGAGCATGAATCATGAATGTTTGCATAAAGTTAAATTCATTAACTTGATAATTAATTAAATAACAATTAATTTTAAGAATTGCGCATCTATTTAATTTTTCTTTATTCTTTATATTATTATTTCAAAAGAATGAAAAAATTATATTGAGTTCGATACTTTGAACTTATTTCTAAGATATTCGTCGGATTTAAATGGAGAAAAAAATACACAATTTTGTTATCATTAAGGTATTAAAGATTGAATAATGAAGCCATTCTAAGTTATTTCAATATGTTAATGGCTGCATGTTTTCGCCGCATGCAGTGATCAATCACAGTTTACCAGCTTCAATTCTGAAACATGGCAAATGACGAGGTTAAGACCTGAATTTAAACTCATTACCCTCCCCCCGTGAGAGTATTTAATTTGACCTTTAAGCGACACAGAGTGCTTAACTTGCCTTTTAAGACGACCTTTTTTGGCAAGAACCTCAATTTCAGGGTCTCTAAAATAATCACTTCTCAACAGACAACTGTAGTCTCTACGAAGAGTATAAATAATTCAGTTTGTAGCTTTGATATAATACGAGTAAATACAGCAACAATGTTTGTTAGCATTTCTTGAATCTTTATTTTGTGTCAATACTGCTTATCTTAAATGTGGATTTTTTTGTCGGGATGTTTCAAAGACATTTTCCTGATATCTAAATTAAGATGTTCTTTTTTAAAATGGATTTTTTCCTCCATAGGAGTTTCTATTCTCAAACCTATATGTATCATACATTGTATAAATTGTTAAAAGTAATTTTAAAAAATGTGAGGTTTGGATGGGAAAAAAAAAAGATATAAGATAAAATTTGAGGCATCTTAAGTTCTGTTTTCACAAAATTTTGCTTAAATACTGAAGCATGTTTGACGCTTTTCAGATTTGATTTTTTTTTTATTTGTAGTTAAAATAAGTGTCTGAGTGGTGATTCCATGCTCTTTGACCTCAAAAATTGAGCTGTAATAATGATTCAGAGACTTTCGCAATTTTTCTTATACTAAGCAGAGGTAACAAGTTGTTATTCAATCAATATTATTATTTCTTGAAATAGCTACGAATACAAAACTAGCTGTTTAGGAAATATGTAATGTATTTAGGTTACAAAATAGCTGGGAGTGTCTTTCTTAATATTTTCTTATATCTTATACAGGGTGTCCAGAAAAAGACTCCCTGATTTCAAAATTAAATACCTCGAAATCAAAGATCGATAAAGGAATGCAGGAAACGGTATGTTTATTGTGAAAGCTGGAAGAATTTTATACAGCAGTTTGAAATAATAGTTACAAAAGCTGCGAACAGATGGCGCTGTACGCTGTACATTTCATATCAGCATACATAAATGAAATAATTGTAAGAAATATTCTTTGCAAAAAATCACATCACAATGTTTTCAAAATGTTCACCATTGACACAACAGAGGTGGCGCAAACGAAGAATGAAATTTGCCATCACATTTCGTAGTGCATCAACAGAAATAAATTCACATGCCACACAGATCGCCAATTCAAGCTCGTCCAGCGTGGTGGGATGCTTCGGGTAGACAATGTCTTTCAATGTGCCCCACAAAAAATAGTCACAGGGAGTCAAATCCGGAGAATATGGAGGCCAATCCATGCCTGCACCAGTAAGTTTGGGATATTCCAAAGCAATGACTCGATTCCCGAAGTATTCATCAAGAAAGCGAAACACTTGTTCGGTACGATGTGGTTGGGCTCCATCTTGTATAAACCATTCAGTAAGTAGTCGATCCTCTAGCACTTGCTGTGTGGCGATAAATTGTTCCAAAATTGCAACGTAACGTTCACTAGTGACCATTTCTCGAATGAAAAAAAGGGCCAATAATGCCTCTACTGCATATTGCAGCCCACGCAGTAACTTTAGGAGAATACAAGGGTTTCGCTTCACAACAATATGAATTTTCGGAACCTCAAAATGGCCAGTTCTGTTTATTCACGAATCCATTCAGGTGGAAGTGTGCTTCTTCTCTAAACCAGACGAAGCCAACGTCAAATCCTTCACTATCAATCATTGTGAGCATCTGATTACCAAAGTCAACCCTTTGTTGTACAGCTCGTACGGGCATGGCCTGGTGAGTTTGAATTTTGAATGGAAATATGTGTAGGCTCTTTTTCATTATTTTCTGCTTGCTGGGGTGCTTCAAACCAGTCTCAGATGTAATTCTACTGATGGATGACATTGGATTTTGCTGAATAATTCCAGAAACAGTGGCGACATTTTCAGGCGAAACTGCAGTTTGCTTGCGGCCAGCATTCCCCACTAGATCATCAGTTACGCTGCCTGTTCGTTGAAATTTGGCGAAGAGCGTACGAATAGTTTTCGCATCGGTTCCTTTTGGAACAATAAATCGTGCAGCTTTCTTACAGCTTAATAAGGGAGTCAGTCCCAAACGAGAACACAGGCTAAGTCAAATAAAGATATAGAATCTTCCCGCACAACGGCCCAGAGTCTATTCGGGAAGAAACAGTTATAATCTTTTGCTTTATAGCATATCCCCGCTTTATCGTGACCTGTTCTCGTTAGCCCAACCTGACCACCACCTCCACGCGGTGACTCCTGGAAACGGCTTCGGGCAGATAACGGTGGAAGGGAGACTAGTAAACAACTCATAGGGTTTAACTAACCAATTTGTGAATCCTCAACATGGAGGATAATTTGGATCCTGTGAAAGAGAAGAGGGCTCTATTAACCATGACAAATGCTCTAGTGAAATACACACTGAATTTAATAGATTGTTAGATATTGAAAGAGAACTGCAGACTATTATTTCCAGGAGTAAAATTAGCTCAACAGCCGCAAATAAGATTAGACAGGGAATAATAGACATGTTAAAGATTTCTATGACGTTAATTGAGAAGAATGCAACACTAGTAGGAGAGAATAAAGTACTCACTAAAACTTCTACGCAGAATAGGACATATGCGCAAGTAGCTTCTAATGAGATTAAACAAAGTAAAAGAGAGGCTAGTAGATCACTTAATAGAAGAGAGAGAGAGATCTAGGAAACGCGTGCAAAATGTAGTAGCGATCTATCCCAATAAGGAGATTAGTTCGGAGGATACTAAAAAGATAGTAAAACAATGTATTAATCCAGCTAAATTAGGATTAAACATAACTAAAGTTAAATCGATTAGAAAAGGAGGTTTACTAATAGAGACTAAAAATATAGAACACTTAGATAAAATTATGGAGGAAATTAATAAAGATGATAAAATTAAGGAAAAATTGAATGCTAGAAAACCCGAACGTAAGAAACCTAGGGTAATCATTAATAATGTCGATGAGGATATCAGTAAAGAAAAATTGCTAGTAAATTAATCTCACAAAACGAATTAAAGAAGGAATCGTGTATTGTCCCAACATATAGCTATAAAGGCAAATATGGTAGGAACTGTATATTAACATTAGACGGACAAACATTTAACGAAATAAAAGATAAACAAAAACTATATTTAGGATGGAATAGGGTTCAATTCCGCGAGTATTTAAGGGTAATACAGTGTTTTAGATGTTTGCGTTACGGTCATCAGGCCAAATTTTGTTGAGGAAAAGAGACATGTAGTCGATGTGGAGATAATCATATAGACAAAGACTGTAATAATACTATTAATTGCAGTAATTGTATAGAACACAACCTAAAATTTAAAACTAAGTTCGATACTCAACATGATGCAAAAAATAGGAGCTGTAAAGTGTATGAAAAGGAGTTAAATAATTTAATTATTAAGACAAACTATGGATATTAGACACAATATTAAAAATATTAGGTGTTCACATATTAATTTAAATCATTGCCGAGCAGCTAATTTAATGCATGTTAGAGATTTAAAAGAACTTAATATAGATTTTGCTTCCGTGAATGATCCTTACAATTATAAAGGAAGAATTACAGGAATACCTATAGATTTTACAATAGTAGCTACAGAAGATCCTAAAGCAGCTTTAATAATTAAAAAGTGCTATCAAGTTAGTCCAGTATACATAGATAAAAACATTGTAATTGTTAGATTTAACAACTTCAACACTGACTTTATCTTTTGTTCAGTATATTGTCCACCTTCCAGTCCAATACAGAGTATGCTAGATCAACTAGAAATTTATTTGATGAATTATTCATCATCAAGTTGGCTTATATTTGACGACTTTAATGCTAAGTCAAAAGCCTGGGGACCTAATAAAACAGATTTTCGAGGTAATACATTAATGGAATTTATATCTAAATTCAATCTTATTGTTGAAAATGGCGTAAATAGCCTCCCGACGTTTTCTAGTACGATAGGGACTAGTTGGATCGACATTTTAATAACTAGTAATATGATTAATACACCAATTGGCAACTGGAAGATTGTAGATAGTTATACTGCAAGTGATCATCATTTTATGACTTGTGAAATTGGAGTGGATAAGATCAAGAGAGTTACACAGATTAGATGGAATTCTTGAACTATCGATTGGGAGGGATTTAAAGAAGAACTTAAGACTATTCCGGGAGAATTTGAAATTAAAGATGACAGTGATATAGAACAGTTAGTTAAAAATATCGAAAATAAGATTGTTAAACTGTGTAATAAATACAGGAAAAAGAAAAAATTAATAAAAAACCAAACAATTATTGGTGGACAGACAGGTTAACGATGGAACGTAGTAGAATACGTGCACTTAGACGTTGTTATCAAAAGGAGGTTAATCAAGATATAAGAAAAGATAAGAAAGAAATATTTAAAAGAGCTTCTGCCCAATATAGGAAAGATATACTTGAAACAAAAAAAAAGAGCGCTTAAGGACTTTCTTAATAATATTACAAATTCTATAGCTTTTGGAGGACAGTACAAAGTAGTTAGAGATAAGTTACATACCCCTACTATTAATAGTAATATACAAATGGATAATGGAGAATACACAAGTAATATCACGGAATCAACAAATGTCATCTTGAAGACTCATTTCCCTTTTAAAGATAGTATAGACTATAATGAAAGTATAAACTGTCATGATAATCAACCACCATTTACTAATAATGAGATAGAAGAAGCCATAAGAGATATGGATAAAAATAAAGCTCCCGGATATAATGCCATAAGTCTTGAGATTTATGAGGAATTGTTCCGAATTGATAAAACCTGGTTCACTAGACTTTTGAATAAATGTTTAAACGATGAAATATTCCCAGAAACATGGAAGGTAGCAAAAGTAGTCTTAATACCAAAGGAGGGAAAAGACCCAACTAGAGCGGAATCATACAAACCGATATGCCTACTGCCAGTATGGGGCAAAATATTAGATAAATTAATAGTGCATAGACTATATTATTTTTCAATGTAAATAAACTATTAAATAAAAGACAATATGGATTTCTTAAAGGCTAAAGCACAAATGATGCCATAATAGAAATTACAAATAAAATAAAGGAAAACAAAAGAAATAAAAACTTCACATGCTTGATCTCATTAGATATTAAAAGTGCATTTAACTGCGCTCGTTGGAATGACATTCTAAGTATATTAAATAAATACAAAGTTCCATATAATATTATGAGAATAGTCCACATTCATTCTTATATAATAGACATTATATTGATGCTAACAATAAATGGATTAAATATAATATAGGGGTGCCTCAAAAGGCTCATGTCTTGGACCCTTTTTATGGTTAGCTATAGCTAATGAATTACTAAATAATGTTTTTGGTCTGGAAACTCAGTGTCAAGCTTTTGCTGATGATATCGCTATATTATTGACTTCTAGCTCCTACTATCACTTTACTGAACTATCTAAATATCCTCTACAAATTGCGGATAGTTGGGCACAGAAATTTGGATTAGCTTTAAACATTCAAAAATGTCAATTTATAATTTTTGTAATTAGTAAGAAAATAACAAGGAAACCCACTATAACTATAAGAAACCAAAGGATAAAATATGTAAACAATCTTAAATATTTAGGACTTATATTTGATGCAAAGCTCAATTGGAAGGATCATCTTAATAATATTAAAAATAAAATCGACAAAATACAAAACAAATTAGTAAGAATATCTAGAGTAACATGGGGGCTCAAACCTTCGATCATAAAATTATTATACTTGACAGTAACTGAAAGTATATTACTTTATGGATGTCCCATATGGTATACAGATACTGTAAAAATTAACAATAAGTTAGCTCAAATCCAAAGTATTGCTTTATTAAAAATTACGAAGTCATACAAGACAACTTCTACAGATGCGTTGCAGGTTTTGGCCGGTTTTGTGCCCTTACATTTAAAAGCACAGTCAACACAGAAAATGTTCCTGTTATGGAACTTGAAGCAGACAATAGAAATACAAGGAACAGCTTGGGATATTTCTTCTGTATGGACAAAAGAAAATAACATTATAGCACCTTGGAATTTGATAACATTAAACTGGAATACTATTTCTAATCGTGATGATTGGTATGCATATACCGATGTCTAAAAAATTAATGGTCAAGTTGGCTGTGCATCTATCATATTTACTAAAGGGAACATTAGGGAGAAGATTCAGGCGCGTCTAAATAATGATGCCTCCGTTTTCGAAGCAGAAGCAAATGCAATTTATTTTACACTTCAATATATTATACTAAACAAAATAAATAAATGTCATATACATACGGATAGTAGATCTGTTTTAAGCGCAATTCAAAACACTAACATTACGATTGAGACGATAAAAAGTATTAAAGACATAATTAATGAAAATCCTAATATATTTATATTTCATTGGGTTAGTGCCCATATAGGTATAGTAGAAAAAGAATTAGCCGATGTAGCTGCAAAAGAAGCCAGTGAAATTGAACATATAACAATAAATGTTAAATGCAGTGAACAACAGTTAAAATATATATTATCACAAGAAGAAATAGTAAAATGGCAAAAATTATGGGATGAATCAAATAAAACAAGAAGATTATATACATTTATAAACAAGGTTAGTACAAAAAGACTTTTAGCTGACTTCTTTATATATAAATCAAATATTAACAAATCATGGTAACTTTGGAACATACATGAAGAGTTTCCTTGGATTGGCATATACTTGTCCTCATGATAATTAAATGCAAGATATAGACCATCTAGTTTTTAATTGTTGTAAATATGCCGAAATAAGGAAAAAATGGTATCCGAAGAACTATTTAAACATTCAGTTAAAAGAACTCCTTGAAAATAAAAACTTTAAAACTGGAATTAAGGAAATTATGTTCATAGAATAACACATACACTTAAATGTATAAATGTAAATATTCATATGTATTAAAAGAAATAACGAAGAACAAAAATCTATGTAAATTTAATTTAAATTTTAAGTTGTAAACCCTCACTTGTATATATTTATTTTCAATGTAATTATGATTTTGATGTAAATTGTAAATGCCAAGTTGGCATTTTATAAATAAAGGCCAGGCCGGCCTAATTTTGTTAATAAAGGGCAGGTTGGCCCAATCCTACAGTTGGAGGACAACTCAATAGTAGCAAAATACGAAGTTTAGTTACTGTTCAAATTTTAAGTTGCGAATATAGATACTTCGTATTTAATTTAATTTATTTATTTATTACGTTAAATATATTCAGACTTGTATGCTTGATTCTTGAGATCCGCTTGTAAGTCTTCGTCGACAATAGGACAAATAGCACAATGACAGGTGTACAACCACAGAAGAATAACGAAGAAAACACCTAGGGCCAAGGTGGGAATCGAACCCACACTCCTACGCTCTCAAGCGATTAGCGGAGTGATACTTTGACCACTCAGCCACGGAGCGCTCTCGTATTTAATTATGCAAGTGATTTTAACAGCATTGCTGTCCAACGTATCAGAAATCAACCGAATGCCTTAGGGCAGGACGGACAAATTCATGATTACAGCTTAATAATTCTAAATAATTAATAAATTCTCACAGTTTTCACCATAAACATACCGTTTACTGCATTCCTCTATCGATCATTGTTTTCGAGATATTTAATTTTGAAATCAGGGAGTCCTTTTCTGGACACCTTGTAGGTAGTTAATTTTGCTGCATGGTATTACATTAAGAATGCGATGAATATCGTAAAATAATAATCCAAGAGATATGTGCAAAGCAGCGTGACCTGGTCGGAAATGTCATCGTTTACCGGAAACTACTCCTGACTTGTTAAAGAAACGTCGATTTCACTTATGTTGGCAATGTCCTGTCTGTGAAATATTACTTCTGGGAGTGACATTCCAAATCTTGGTGATCTTCAGTATGATTTCTGTTTCTAACGGATAGGGAGGTCCTGGGTTCGAATCCTAGTTAGGGCATGGATGTACTTTCTCTCTCTATCCTGTCTTTGTCCTTTCCTTGTATGAATGAGGTGTGAATGGTTGCCTACCCTATAAGCGGGTCCCTATGGCATGTGTGTACTGAGGAAGTCGGACTCCACACCAAAATAGGGTTCAGTTGAAAAAGTGGAGCAGCGCACACCATATTGCCAGCCTAGCTGGCACACCATAATAAATGAATCACAACTCTTTTTAGATGTGATATAAGAAATGTATACTTTAATTTTATTTACAAAAGAAAAAAATATTTGTGTAGCATTAACGTTTTATACAAATGTTTTATACTACAAAATAAGCAACTTATAGCTTCTTTTTTATTACTTAAGAATACTCAATAAATTGAAGAAAATTTCTTATACATAATATGTTTTTAATAAAATGAATGGAAGTATTAATATTTTGATACTCACACATTTAAAAGAAATTCCAACTCCAATAATACTTAAATTAAGGTAGATAAGGGTGCATTTTTATATATAGGTTCAAAATTTGTTTTTTAAGATTATTGTTGTGAAAGGTTTCTTTTTGCTGGGAGATCTCATTTCCTCTCTAAACTGATTACTTCCTACGCTGAAGTTTTTTTTGAAAATCATTTCTCTGATCTTCAGCTTCAATGAAGATTTTTATCCTAGCAACAGTCAAACATCCCACAGGAATGGTTGAAAGTAATAAAAAGAAATCAGGGAACGTATTGTTCTTCAATGACTGCTTGGTATCAAAGGAAATTTGATATTTGTTTCAGTTTCTGTTTTTTCAGGCGTAAGAATGCAAGTAACGTTTGGTTGAAAAGATAGTGTGAGATTAATTTTTTCAGTTATTAATATAAAAGAATAAATCATTCTCACAGATTATGAAATATAAAAAAAACGAACTAGTTTTTTTATCAGTAGAGAGTAGTAAGCTGCCGTTGAATTATTCTTAAAACTTTTCACACTCAAACATTAGCATTATGAATCGCAGCATGAGAATAGGAACACCGTTGTCGATTTCATGTCGTGTTGCGAAAAAATAATGTAAAATGTATCTCTTATATATATTTAAATAAATGGAAAATGCAATCTAACGTGAAGTAAATATATCATTGAAAGTATTTTACAGAGATTTTATAGCATTTTCTGAAGCCTCATACAAAATAACCCAGTGATAAGGAACGATATTTATTTGCCTTTTACTTGTACAGCAAAGAAACGAATCATATTGAAATAAATTACTGTAAAATGTTTTGTAAAAAATAAGCATAAATATGAACTCCTAAAATTTGAATTGAACGATTAATTTAAACTTGTAAAGTTCTTATGCTTTTTTACAATTTATAATAGTTTATAAATTCTGTATTATTCTCAAATAACGAAATATTGCTTTCCAGGATGATATAGTTAACATCAAGTAGCTTGAATATACAATTTCTTAGTAATGATGCTATTTCCAATTCAAGCTTTTGCAAACTTAAATCCTAGTTATTACTGAATACAGTATCTTTTTAAAAGAATGACTTGATTCCAAAGACTTATTGACCAAAGGAAAATTGTCATGCCCATTTCAGAGACACTGTTCGAACAACTACTATAAATAATATAAAAATATGTTTGAAGTAATATGATAAATATTGGCACATCTTTATTTTATTGAAACAGTTTGTACTCTAAAAAGTATTATCATCCATGTCACAATAAACACTATAAATTAAATTTTACTTCCACAACGTTTATGTAATTGCAAACAATGTCTTTTTTTACTTTTATTTGTAAAAAAATGGACTAAAAAGCACATTTTTCAATTTTAATGTTTTAAAAAGATATAGACATTTCTGCTTCTAATGATGCTAAAATTTTGATTCTAACCCCACTAAAAGTATTTTATTTTTATTTTTAAACAGATGCTTTCGCTCAGTATTACGCACACTGAAAACGAAACTAATCGTTGAGCTTGCATTTATAAAGCAAATTTCAGTTTGATTTGCAGTAGAAATTGCAGTTTTTTTAGTTTATTGACTTTTGATGTTGTTGTTCTAATCTCAGATGGTGTAGATAAGTTAAACCATCTCCATAAAACCAAAAACCATTAAAAAGTCTAAAAATAAATTGGGATTCTCCAAAACCTCGTTCACAGTAAAATTCAGACACTCAAGAATTTGTCTTGGGGTTGAGTTTTGTTTTGACATTTATTATAAAAATATATAATTTTTAATAATAATAAGCCTGGATTTAATAATCACATCTTTAAAAAGGAAGTTGTTGGGTACATTTGTTGTTTAGAAATGTGAGACAGAAATAGCAAGCGACAATGTTGACGTCGAAAGTGTTTTGGATTCGAAAACTAAAATGGACCCTTTTGTGTTAAAATATGAAGACTTTTTAAATGGAATTAATTCTATAAATGGATCTATAAATCTTTTACTACTTTGTGATCAAGTTTATCCTTTTCAACAAACCTGCTTCTGCTCCTTCTACTTAGAATTGGGTTTGTATGTCATTGGGCACCTCTGCTTTTATCAGCATTTTGTACCATTTACTCCAAACCCAATGTTTCCTAGTTCCAGTTGCTTGGGTCACCCACTTTATTAATAAAGTCCGATAACCCTTTAATGGAGTCTAGGTGTAACTCTCTAGTATGGATGATGCCTAAAGAGGTTAATCTAGGGAGGGCAAGAGCCTCGCATTCATAAATGATATGCTCTGCCGTTTCCTCTTGCATATGACATTTCCAGCAGATAGGGTCTTGCTGAAACAGTCCCATCTGGTCAGAGAGTCAGTCATACTAGGGATAGCTTCCTGACTTTCATAAGAAGATGGTTTGGAGGTAATTTCTACCTCAAGTGAAAGGTTCATTACTGCCCCTTTACAAGACTGCCTCTGAGTTCCCTTGTCTTTTTCAGCAAAGTCTACTTCAGAGGCATCACCTGCAGATGCAGAAAGGTTTGTTATTTCTTGTGTCTTTTCAGCCACAAGATAACAATTTATAAGCTCAGATAATATAAGTCCACCCAGCATTGCCTGAGATACTGGGCAAGGCAAATTACTCTAGAAGTTTGCCAGGCAACTAGAGGCTCCGTTAAGACACCAATACCGCGGTGCCAATTAGCCCTAGGCACGGATCGCATAACACCAGGGTTTATGGGAGCTGGTTCACGGCCTCTGATTCTATATTCAAGGCTATTCTGTCATTCGTACAGGACGTTCGGTGATCCACCACCTACCGACGCGCCTGGTAGCTGCTCAGGCCCCAGGTTCAACAAATCTTAACATGCAAAAACTAAAAATGCATCTTGCACTTCTCTCAGCTTCTCAAAACATGTGCAAGTTCTTGCAACAGAATTTTAAATGTTTTGCAAAAACTTTAGTTTTACAACTTCATTTTTAAACACAAAATATGTCACTAAACATTATAATAGGAGGAATATTGATGTGTATATAACATTAAACACAAAGCTCGTATGCATAAAATGCATTAGAAAAAGAAAGGCTGCAGGAAAATATTTTGTGGTGTTATGAACCTGCCTCCTTCATCGCACATAACTTCGATGAAGGGTGTAATGGTTTAAATCCTGCTATTAGAAATGTTTCTGTAGAAAGTAAGAGTGCTGCTACTGAAGCATGTGATATTACAGTAGGTGTGAAAGTGTAAAACGACATAACCAAACCCTGAGAAAATAGATGTGTGTATTTTTATTGCACTTTAAATTTAAGAGTTTCCTCTTTTCCTTTCAAACTAAGCTGTTATAATATAAAGGAAAGGATGTAGTAAAAATTGGCAGAATGAGACAATTGCAATAAAAGAATAAATTTTTTCTTTCGGAATGGATGAATGATTTGGAGAAAATTGCAAGGAAAGTTTATGTTTTATGATTTGTTTTATATGTAAATCTGACCAGTCGGGATTGTGGGGGAGAGATTTCTGACCTATCCCACAGAAGTGTAGGAGGTAGTATGGAGCTTTGGAAAACCAATGGTGTAAAGAGGAGGACCTAAGACGAGAATTATGAAGAGTTAAAAACTGCATCTGAAAAAGGAGAGGACACACAGAAGCCCCAGAGAAGCCCGGCATAGAAAAGGAGACCACAATTAAGGACTGGGGCCTCATTGAGTATAATAAGAAGCTAAAAAGATGTTAGTGGTCAACGGAGTATAGCCGCCCTGTCCACTAGGAGCACTGCCTCGACTTTCCGGAATGAAGCTGCAGATGTCCGACAAATAGATGAACAGAAAAAGAGACGGTAAAGTCTGAGGAGAGATAGCAGAGAAAAGGGGCAAAGCTCATAAGCAATGAGCAAGCCAAGCGAGATCCTGAGCTGGTATTGCCATTGATGTTAGAAGACACCACACTGCTATTTCTAAAAGGGATGAGTCTGATCTCTCATTCCTTGTCCGTCTGGTCACACTCAGTTATGATACATTAATGTGTAATTGTCATAAGACAAATAATAATGTTAGAATTTCAATTATTTAATCGAGAATGTTTTAATTGTAAATGTATATAAATTCCTCTTGTAATTAACATACTAAAATAAATTATTAAGTTTTATTGTATTTTTGTTTTGAATTTATATCTGTCATTCAATTATTTAAAAAACGAATCTGTGTTTCCTCAGAATTTTTCTAAAAATTCCGAATCGTACAACAACAGTAGGTATCAATGGAATGTGGGAAAAACCTGGTTTCACTACTCTGAATGATATTGTTATTGTTACAAGTGTTGATACCGGCAAAGTTTTACATGCAGAAGTACTGAAAAGATTTTACAACTACAAAGATAAAATGAAGACCTACCATGAAGAAAATCACTATGGTAATAAAGGTTTGATGGAAGGTTCTGGATCCTGCTTGTTTGATGTCTTCATGGTAAAACGCAAAATAGTCATGGAAGTTTTAATAGCCTTGCTAGAGGATTCTGAAAATAGTTTTTACACTACTAGAAACTTTGAAAATTTGTGTATAGGAAGCTAATTCCTTTAACAATTGAAATATCTCAAAATGCAAGGTTTTATCATTATTAGGAATCCAGCCAGGTTTATACACTTGTAGAGCTATGATGTTAGCGGATCGAGCTCGTATAGAAAAGAGTAACTATGATATAAAAATAGAAAATAATCGAGGCTAAGATGAAAAAAAGACATGAATATGTAGAATGGAAGATGTTCCAGCAGATAAATCACATAATACCAGTTATGGGCCTGGAATGTTAATTATATGCAATTTTCATTTTAAATCTTGTTCATCTTAAAATGAAGTTTATTATTTAAAAAGTAACATTTCCTGAAATATTACTTAATCAAACATGTTAAAACTTAGCATTCTTAAACAATATGTTATTTTACATGTTTTAACTAAGGATTTTTTATATATAATAATTTCTTAAAGTTTTATTATTTAAAATGTTTGAAAATTTTTACAACGTAAGTGAAAAATACGTGATAGTATAGTTATTCATTTTTTAAAAAGAAAAAAATTATCAAATAAAAAATGCTCTGGTTAAATTATGTAAAAATATATATTTAACTGAGAAAAAAATTCAAACAATTTGATTTAATAGATATTTTTAATTGTTCCTTAAACAGAGCAAGTTTTAACATTATTGGTAAAGGAATTTTGCTTCCAGAATCTACCGTAAGTAAAATTTGGGAAAAATATTTTCAAATAAATACAAATAATCATGCCAATTGTGAGACACGATGGTTTTCATTTGATTAGAATATGCACAAAAGCTGAAAATGTTCTTCTTAGTTAAATTGTGTGTGTACTCGTGCAGGAATTTCTAATTTCTCTTTAAAATGCTTTTCACTGTTTTCCAAAAGCAAAATTAATTCATAAATTATACTATGTCTTTATAAATCAATTTCATATAAATTACAAATACACAATAAAATCTCTCTTCTGGAAAATAGTACAATTGTGCAAATAAAAACTATTTACTCAGGAAGGAAATTGTTAAAATGATACACGAATCTATTTCATTGAAATTTATAAAAGTAAGATGAAATTTGCACATATTGTATTTTATATTTAGAATGTTTTCACTACAAGAGAGAATTTATGATGGAGAAGGATGCAAATTTCTAAAGAAAGTTGAACTATTTATGTAAATTATATAACAATTTCCATTCAATATCAGTATTCCAAAACCGTTAATGAATAAAAAATTAATGTCTATTGATGATCTCAACCAACCTAGAAAATTATTTAAAAGTGAAATAAAGCAATAATTCATTATTGAAAAAACATAATTAAAACAAAATACATTTTTTATTTATTTTTTAAATTTTTAAGAATTATTAACTAATTCTGACATATAAACACACATATAAGTACGTGTGAAAATATATTATCTAACCTACACTGCATGTAAATTAGATAATATACATAATATATATAAATGAATGAAGTAGTTCACATAAACACAGTGCATATGTTAGATGACTAAATAACTATGCATAAAATATAAAATATTTTTAATTTAGCAAATATATACATCGTATTAAATGTCTTAGACACAAGAAAATAATTATTTGATATCATGTATTTGGTGATATAATAGACATATAAATAAAGTTAAATATATTTTAATTCAATTTTCCTGATTAACATTTTATTGTAATAAATGAAGTCCATAAATTATTTTCTTAATCATGTCAGTATTTTTAGGCTTCTATTTTTGTTTCTTATAAATAAGTAAATTTCATATATATGTGTGTGTTAGAGAATTCTAGATAAAACCTTTCATATTCTTATCAAAATGATTAAATGAAATTGCAGATGTTTTCAGGAAACATTCTCTTACACCTTTAATTTTTCAGCAATCTTAGTTTTGATATTTTCAAAATTAAATACATTCTTTTCAATCTCAGAATTATACTTGATTTTTACAGAAACTATAATTTGTTTATGTTATAAAGAAACCTCTTTTTTTCTCTTTGTGACAGAGGAAAAAAATTTCCCTCTGTGAGAGAATTAGGTTTAAGTTGAACTGGAGAATACATATAAAATAATGTTATTAACTATGGAATACACATTACTTCTTAAAATTTAAATTCTACTGTAATAAATTAAATGTTTTATTCATAGGAGAGTTTGTTCAATTGTATGTAATAAATTAATATAAATGCGTAAATTGCTATGCATAACAAACATTATATAAATTCCGATCCATAATTTTAAACACGTATTAATTATCATCCTGTAAAAATATTACTAATTTTGTGTTTCTAATTGTCATGGATACTTTTATAAGAAAAGTGGTTACAAATAAAAATGTTTTCATTTTAAATTTTCATAATTTTATTTATTTATGTAGAAAAATCACTAGAATTTACATAATTGATAAAAATATATTTAACAACAGTTGAGAGATTTAACTTTGGAAATTTTAGAGGCATATATTTAAAAATTATTCCTAATATCGAATTTCATGTAACTATATAGGTTAACGCAATAATAGTATGTTAAACTGTGTTGTCTAAAAGTTACAAGTTGTTATAGTAACTGTTTTTTCATCAATGTTTGCTGATAAATTTAGATTATTTGTAAATAATTATACTTTATATAATATTTTTTCCTTGATGTTTATTAAAATCATTATTTAATTAATGTTTGTGAAGATGGAAGCCTATAAAATAGAACACGGTTTTGAAATTTAGAGGCTTCTGTGTACAATTCAGATTTCTAATTTTTGTAATTAAAAATGTCATTTTAAAAGAAGTTGTTGTTGTCGTGTGCCAACCAGGCACATATTTTGAATATACTGAACTACATTTTAGTGTAGAGTCCGATTTCCTCAGTACACACATGCTATAGGTACCCGTTTATAGGGTAGGCAACCATTCACTCCACATTCATAAAATGAAAGGACAAAGACAGGATAGAAAGAAAGTACATCCATGCCCGAACCGGGATTCGAACCCAGGACCTCCCTATCCGCAGTCAGACACGCTGGCCACTAGACAAGTTGGGTGGCAATAAAATATGTGTTAAAACAAATTAACCTTGGTGCCCAATGACATATCTTAAATACACTAGTTAGAGCACCAATGTATTCTAGTTAATAATTTTACAGAAATTTAAAAACAATGCTTTTAACATTCTTAATATTCAATTTGTTTTGAATTCCTGATAAATTTAAATACAGAAATAAAAGAATATTTAATTAACTAATAAAAAAATGGAATTTTAATAAAATGTAAAATATCTACAAAAGTACATAAGTATTCATTTGATAAAATAGAAATATAATATTTCGATAAAATGTGCTGCTGGAATTCCTTTATTATCTGAATTCATAAAATCCTAAAATTTACAACTTAAAGGAAATATACGTATTGAATTTTATATACAGAAGGTATTAACACAAGTCTTGAATGATTTCGGGGCCGTTTAATTAATATTTAAAGTTTAAAGACTATTTTTTTAAATGTTCGATCCGATAGCCTTTTCTCTGGACTATAAGTATGCATCGTGGTTTTCATGATAGAAGAGTTTTTCGTAAAATTTCCAGGGGTATCCACTACTTTCCAGAGTCCATCCATCGTAGTGGGTTTGCGTTTAGAAAGAGCTCTTTTTAACAGACCAAAGGCACAATAGTCCATAGGTGAAATGTCAGGGGATTTCACAGGAATATGTTGAAAAGGTATATATGCAATACCTGTATTAGTCTTCATTTTTTCAAGGAATGCAGAGGTAGTTTTCGAAGTATGACTTGTAGTTTTATCTTGTTGATGTTTCACTCTCTGAAAGTCTTTGTGATAAAGAAGTGAAATTTCTTCTTTAAATATTGGACGTAAAACCTTCTCTTGATAGTATGATGAGTTGATTGTAATATTTTTTTCTACTCTTTTTATTTTTAATTTCCCAATGTAGGACAAACCTGCGACTATCATAAACCCCTTACTGAAACTTTCTTTACATTGACGGAACCAGGTTTTTACATTTTTTCTCCTCGTTTCCTATAGTAAATAGACCTTTTTTGTTGCACTCATTTAGGTAAACCCATGCTTCATCAAAGATCACAATGTATTTCCATTTATCTCCTGCAAAGTGGTTTTCATACAGGATTCTACAAAATGTTTTGCGTTGAGCCACATGTCTCGGCAAAAGCTGGTGAACATAATGTTTTTTAGCTTTTTAAAGTTGTAAATCTTGATTTATTATTTTATTTTTTGTTGCTACAGATGTATCTAAAGACTGCAATTTATTTCTGTGTTGGCGGATTTTCTCTTGTTACCAGTGATTTCACTTTAGAAACATTTGAAGCAATATGTACTTTTTTCGGATATTCATTTGGAGTCTTATTTCCATGTAGAAAACATGATTGACGGTTTTTACCTGTCCGATTGATAATGTTATTTTGAATTTAGAATTGAAATTATTTTGAACTTAAAAACTTTAATACCATGCATTTCACAACGTTTTTGAATCCTGGAATAAGAATATTTCGCTTCGGAAAGCGCAAAAACATATCCTTCAATCCACAGCTTGCTTACTTGCGACATTTTGAATTATATTACATTACATTTATTCAGACTTGTATGCTTGATTCTTGAGATCCGCTTGTAAGTCTTCGTCGATAATGGGACAGATAGCACAATGACAGATGTACAACCACAGAAGAATAACGAAGAAAAACACCCAGGGCCACGGCGGGAATCGAACCCACACTCCTACGCTCTCAAGCGATTAACGGTGATGCTTTAGACCACTCAGCCACGGAGCGCCCGACATTTTGAAGGAAGAATAAATTTAAAAGAAACAGACGATATTTCTCATTTCAAATAATAAGCTGTTGCCAAACATTTTTGCTCTAAAACATTTACATTTTTAAAATTCTTAATCGAAATCGTTCTAAAAATGTGTTAATATCCTCTGTAATTCAAAATTAGCTACTACACTATTAAACTAAAGAAAATATTCATTTATAAACTTCTATTTAATTAAATCTTACACACATTTTTAAAAACTGCGTCCACCTTAAATTATTTCTAAAATTCAATATTTTTAATCATACTTAAAACTTATTTTTTTACTCTTTTTATGAATTCTTATTAAATGAATATTACCTTTTTATTGTTATTATTTTAGAGTTTGCATTTACTTCTTTTTTTGTATTAGCCTACATTGACTAATGAACTGGGTTACATCAAAGAAAACGAAACTTTCATTCAGATAGGTCTTATTTTCTTATAAGGCTATTTTTTAATGTTTAATTTAATGAAGGAAGTGCTTCAAGCTTATACTGATAACGCGTTTTTTTCAAAGATTTGCTTTTTGCATGTAGTTAAAAGTAATGCTCAATTAATTATAATAAACACATATTTAAGAATATATATATATATATATATATATATATATATATATATATATATATATATATATATATATATATATATATATATATATATATATATATATATATATATATATATATATATATAAATTCTAATTTAGAATATTTTGCGCAGACTGAAATTTATTTTGTTTGTCATTATGTATATATGCACTACTGGCCTTTAAAATTGCTACACCAAAAAGCGGCACACCACACACGTGAAATTTGTGTGACAGGTAGAACTTGCTGTGATATACAAATGATTAGATTTTCAGCGAATTCATACAAAGCAGACGACAGTAACGACATCTACAATGTGTATAAAATCAGAGATTTGGCAGCAGATTTCTCATACTCAATTTCCGTTTCAACGTTGTTTTCGGCAAAGAAAATTGTTGTAATGCCTCGTGTAAGGAGAAAAAATGCCTATCAGCACATGTCTGACTTTGATCGAGGAGGGATTATAGCCTACCGGGATTGCGGTTTATCGTACCGCAATATTGCTGCTCCCGTCGGTCGAGACCCCATGACTGTTAGCAGAATATGGAATCGATGGGTTCAGGACAATCATACGGAACGTCATGCAGGCAGCGACTCCCTATCACTATCAGCAGAGAAGACAGACATCTTATCCTCATGGTCACAAGGGATCGTACAACCACATCACGAAACCTGAGTCGAGAAATGGAGTCATTTGCAAGGCAACAAGTTTCTGCTCGAAAAGTTCGAAGACGTTTGCAGCAGCATGGATTGTCTGCACGGCGACCATGGCTTCGGCTACCATTGACGCTGCGTCACAGACCGGAGCGCCTTCAATGGTGTGATCAGCGACGAACCTGGACGTGGGAATGGCATCACGTCATCTTTACAGATGAATATTGGTTCTGTATACAGGACCATGCTGGCCGCATCCGTGTTTGGAGGCATCGTGGAGAACGCGCATTGCCAGCTTGCATTAGACATCGCAATACTGGCCCATCTGCTGTAGTGATGGTATGGGGTGCCATTGGATACACGTCTCGATCACCTCTTGTTTACCGGCACTTTGAACAGCAACCGTTACATTTCCGATGTGTTAAGGCCCGTGGCTCTGCCCTATCTTCGAGGCCTCCCTAATGCTTTGTTTCAACAGGATAATGCACGACCGCATGCTGCCCGTACTGTTCTCTGAACTTCCTTGATACAGAACATGTTAGACTGTTACCCTGGCCAGCACGTTCTCCTGATCTGCCACTAATTGAGAACGTGTGATCAATGGTTGCCGAGCGATTGGCACACCATCACTCACCATCCACTACTGTCGATGAAATGTGGCATAGTGTTGAAGCTGTATGCTCTGCGATCCCCGTACATGCCATACAATCTTTGTTTGACTCCATGCCTAGTCGGATATATGCTGTTATTACAGCAGAGGTGGCTGCCCTGGGTACTGATTTCTCAAGATCTATACATCCTAATTTCCTGTAAATTTAATCACTTGTTCTTTCCACTATAATGTATGTGTCCAATAAATATCATTCTGTTATTTGCATTCCTTCTCGGAATAGCAATTTTATTGGCCAGTAGTGTATATGTATATAAGTAATTATAAACATTAAATCATCAAGCAATTTATACTAAGATTTTTCAGAATTTTATATTAATTTTTATATTTCCATAGAGTCAAACATTGCAGACCCCCATATTCAGGAAAAATGGGACCATCAAATTATTTAATCAATTGCAATTTTAGAATTCATTTAGAATAAATAGTAAACTACCCTAAAATTTGATTTTTTTGTATGCAGTCTAATAAAAATACATAATAGGTTATTAATACATTATTTTTTAATATTATTCTTTATTTAATTATTGATAAATATATTTTTCTAAAGTTATATGAATTTATTTTTTTCTTATTTAATTATATTTACTGAAAGAAAAACGTTCTTTCAGTAAATATAATTACTGAAAGATCCTCTAGAAGACATGAAAAATTTTCCTTTTATTAGTTTCTAACATTTGAAAATAAAACTTCAGGAATAAAGATTATTTCAATGCTTTCTTAATTGGACGTTCAATATATCAGTAACACATTGTCATTGAAAAATATCTAAATTTAATAGTTTTAAATTGAATTATTTTTTAAATCAGCATTTTAAATAAATAGAAGATAATATTTCTTTATATACTCAAAGATTATATGGCAACTTATATTTTAACAAATATATTATTTACATTACATCAGAAAAATATTTTTTCTTCTGCTTGGATTTATATAATTCCTTCTAATTTCTGAATGGTTGTATGTATAGTTTGTGTTAATATAATGTGTTCCACGACGAAATAAAAAAAAACTAGTCTGCATTTGCTGCAATGAAATTTGTCTTCATCCTACAAATCATTTTTCTGAATTTCGTTTATATTACATAGATATTAAGGTTTTCTGGCATTGGAAAAAGCAGCTGGGAAGATGAAGCTCAGAGTAAGCATGGAAAAAACAAAACATATGTTCTGTAGTAAAAAATAATACCAGGCTGAGACTTTTATGATCGGCACATTCAAGTTTCAGTCTGTGAGAAACTTCAGCTATTTGGGCTCTGAGATCGACTACCAAAATGACATCACACCTGAAATCAGAAAGAGGATCATTGCCACAAACCGTTGTTTCGTTGGTCTAAGACCTCTTTTGAAATATCTCCTAATCAGGAGAAGGAAAAAATTAATGTTAGGCAAGACATTGATTAAACCAGTTCTAACCTATGCCTTAGAGACATGGACCTTGACGATGAAGGAAGAGAAAACATTGGCGATTTTTGAGAGAAAGGTCCTAAGAAGTATTTTTGGTGCTGTCCTGGAAAATAACACCTGGAGAAAAAGGTATAACTTTGAACTGTACAAAATCTATGGAGAAGAAGACATCATTAAATCAATAAAACTGTCTAGAATGAGATGTTTTTCATTTTGATGTAGATTTCCCGAAGTTCTGTTTCTCTTTCCATAATAGAAAAATATATTATTATTCACTTTTCTATTTCTGATATTAATTGAAAAATTGATCTTAAATGTTTTCTGCATGCAAACCTTTATTCATGCATGGATTATTCATTTTTATTTAAGTAATATGAAATAACAACATAAACATTAAAGAATAATAAAAACCTCTAGAAATTAGGATTTATTAACTTTTTTAAAAATGTTAGCTTCAATGTGATTATATGCAATTCTTAACTTAATTAAATATCGTCTAAATAATTACAGTTCTGTTTATTATTGTTATAAACATGTTTAAATTTAAGTAAGAAGGTATTCTTACAAACTATTCACAATGATTATGAATAATAAAATATTAATAAAATTATGAAAATTATGATAAATATTAATAAAATTATGAAAATTATGATAAATATTAATAAAATTATGAAAATAAAATACTTACGAAGGTCACTCTGAAATTTTTGAGATACAACTAAGTTTTCAAAGTTATACTTAGAAAATTTTAGGTGTGTTCAAAGTAGTCACCTCCAGCATCAATGCACTTTTGTAGACGAATTTTCCTCTGATTAAATACCTCAAGCCATTCATTTCTTCGAATAGATGAAAAAAATACATTTATAGCCACATCAATCTCTTCTTCTGAATGAAAACGACGTCCACGTAAGTTCTTTTTTAGATTAAAGAATAAACAAAAGTCGCAGATAGCTAGATCAGGTGAATACGGCGGATGTTCGATCACTTTAATTTGTTTTTGTTTAAGAAACTCAACTGTTAATCCGGCTGTATTTGAAGATGCATTGTCATGGTGAAGCAGTAGTCCCCTAACATTCACTTCTTGTACAATTTCTGGAAGACATTTAGTGGTATACCAGTTTGCTGTGTTACTGTCTTCTGTCCTTCCAACTTGATGGCTTTGACCAATCCCGTACTTCTGAAGAAAACGGCATACATCACTTTTTTCACCATTGTCGACGTGGGATCATCTTCAAAGACCCATACTTTGCTTTCTTGACGTGTTGCAATGTCAAAAAACGGTATGAACGTTTCCTCACCTGTTACAATTTTAGAAATGATGCGGTGGCTACCATCATTCAGTACATTAAGAGTTTCTTTACTGATTCTGACACGCTACTCTTTTTAATGCTCAGTTAGATTATGGGGAACCCAACGGCAAACTACTTTTTTTATATTCTATTCTTCATGAATGATTTTGTGTATGGCTGCGAATCAAATGTTAAGTTTCTTCTGTATCATTTGATAGGTACAACGTTTATCATCCATTAACATTTTTCGTATGGCAGACACATTATCCGGGATTACTGCCAACGGCGGCCTTCCTGTGTGTTCTTCATTCAGAAGAAAATTGCGACCTCTTCTAAATTCTTTAAGCCATCTGAATACAGTAGCACGAGCTGGAGATTCATCACCCAATGCTAATTGCAACCGTTTAACTCATTCTTCTTGATTTAATACTGCTTTGAAATCGTAGAAAATCATAGCGTGAAAATGCTCTCGCTCCAACTCCATTTTCTCTTCGGTTTAAAGTTTATTCCACGCTAAACAAGTTGAAGTAAGTCAGTAAAAAATTGTCTTCTGTGTTAAAATACTTTGTACTTTAAAATTAAACCGTTATTTTTATTTTGTAAATTCTCGTCTGCGCGTATCTCAAAAATTTCAGAGTAACCCTCATATTTTTCTACATTCATTTCGTTTAGTTAAAGTATAAATAAAATGAAAAGAAGTCCTCTAACATTTGCTTTCTAACTTTTTTCGGTCTTTGCTCATGTCTTGTAATATTTGATTTAATGTTCAAATAAATAATAGCTAACTTAGCATTAAAGGAAAACAAATTAAATACGAGGAGCGATGAACACAGTTTCTATGGGGTTATTATAAATTTTATTATAGTTGAATTGACCCATCAATGAATTTTAAATCATGTATTTTTATGAAATAAGTAATAATAAAATTTAGCTTTGTCGCTTTTTATGAACATTGTTTCTCTTAAATTTATATTTCCCTATTTTAAAGCAAATGAACAACATTTATTTTCTGCTCTACCATATTTAATTACAAGCGCAGTATATAATTAATTGTATGTCTTTTAAAGTTTTTAAAAAATAAGAAATAATATTTCTTACATTACTTTTCAATGTAAGCAGAAAAAGTAAAATAAAATCTCAAGTAAACTGATGAAAAGTTGAATTCAAATAGAATACTTATGAGATCTTAACTAATTAAAGGTTTATTTTCAGTTCATTTAAATGAATCCCTATTTTATGGCATAAGTGACATTACTTAATAAACATTTTTCATTCACAATAGTATTTATTTTTGAGAAATTCTTTGAAATATAATTTTTTTAAACATTGCCACATGTTAGCAACGTATATTGCTTGTAAACAGCTTTTTCGAAAGAGTTTTTAAACAGAAAATATATTTATAATATTAAATATTAAAAACGTAGTAAAATAATTTAAAGTTAGCAATAACGTACCTATTTCTTAAAGTACACACACACACACACACACACATATAATTTTTTAATCATCTGTCATGCTTTACTTGGGTTACTAAGCTTTTAACAATAAGTGATATACTGATTTTAAAGAAAAAAAATATATTGAAGCAAAGCAATGAATGGCAAATGTTACTTTGAAATGACGCAAGAAAAAGAATTACTTAACTAATAATGCTTGATCAAGAAGGAGAATAAAAAAATTGAAAGTTTATTTGGAAAAAAGCTACATAAACACAAATGATAGTAAGTGCACTGGTTATCAGAAATTTAGCATTTGTTTTCGGAAGCATAAAAAGTCAGTCGACATAATAATTTTGTCTCATATTATATTTAAGTTGCTTAAGTTCAATCATTTGAATGAATATTTGTTTATACTTATAAAAAGTCAGTTCAATGGGGATACGGTATTTTCTTAAAATTGAACAAAAATAGCAACCTGTTCATAATTCATAGCACCGTTGAAAACTGTTTCATAAGTCAAAAAGTTTCATTTTGTATTGAACAATATATGAAACATATTTCCACAACTGCACTACAAAAATCAATAGTCAGTTGAATAAGCAGCAATTAGCAAAAGTCACACAAATAAACCTAATTATAAATTTTAGTGGGCAAAATTTTGGCTTCTATATTTGAAATGTCCTCATTAAATTATTCAAGATTACCTTGAGAAAGGAAGGGCCATCAATAGCTAATGTTGTTGTTGTCGTGTGACAAGTGCAAAGGTAAAAAAAGACAAGTCATATGGGACCAAAGGCATGGAGCACTTCCCTAGCCACATGTTCAGCCTTTTCGGTATAAAGCTGAAGATAACACTGAAGCCCAAGCAATCAACTTGTCTCTACCGAACTGTACTGTTACCATTGTGAATGTCTACCACCCAGATCAATAGCTAATACAACATGGAATTAATAATGAAATATACCACTCACTTTAATGGGTTCAGGGTATTGGGAAAAAAGAGCAGCTTCGATAAGTCCGAAGAACTGGGGCACCAAAGATAGAAGACTGAATTAGCCCCTAGAGCTTGTTAGCTTTAGCTGAGCATAATGGAGTGGCCTTCACGCTTAGGGTAGCCCTATCAGGAGAATATACTCCTGACGTAATTCACCCACCCCGCCTAGGAACACCCTCCCGCCACGTCGAAGCAGCTATTCAGGACTTATGGAGGATCCCTCGCCTTACTAGGGAGCATGACGTTCATTTCCAGCGAGTCGCATCCCACGTCTAAATAGATGGTAATGAAAAAGCTGATGCCTTGGTGAGGAAGGCTTCTACTGAGGGCGAGTGTGAGGAAAGTACTCTCACTTATACAGAGAGCTCCTCAATTATTAAAGTACAGATGAACATGAGACAGCGTGTTCCTCCGAACCACTCCTGGTACTTCACTAGAAGCCCTGGTGGGGCACTTCGAGCCAAGGGTATCAGAAAGCAACAAACAGTTCTTTCTCACTTCATTAGTGGACATATTGAAACTCTCGTATTTCATCAGGGACAGAAGAACTACCCGGATTGCCACTGGTAGAATATGGGTAGGGGAGCCGTGCAGGCCTCCCCTACCCATATTCTAAACTGCTTGGATTTTGCCAAAAGTGACATTCTTAAAGATCCTACACTATTTTTGAACTTGTTGGAAATAATGGGTTTTATGGAAATGGTCAAGCATTGCTTGATCGTTTGGGATTAGCAACAACAACAACATCACCACTCACTTTTTTTATAAAAAAGTAAAACGAAGAGGAAGCAAATGCTCCTTCATCAAGATAATGTTCTTTTTCATGAGTTCATGGCAACAATAATAATATTTCACGAATTGGAATTTGATTTGTATCCCATCAAAACTATGCTTCTAAATTGGATCCCACTATTGATTGTCTGAAGACTTAAAATAATGCTCCGAGGAACAGATTTAATTTTTATTAAATGCTTCTTGGAGCAGAATCGTAGTTTTTAGGCCAAAGATAAATCATTTTTACCAAAAAGGAATCAAAATGCCAAAAAAGCTCTAAAATCAATTAATCACTCTTGAAGTAGACAAAGATGATGACTGTCAAATTATGCAATAAGACTCCACCAATTTTTTTAGAAATTTTTTCAAAAATTTAGGAATTCTTAAGATTTTAGTCATTTTGGACAATTTTTACCAGATGTTGTCCACTCTGTTGACAATTTTCATAAATCAGGTGTGTCGTGATTGATTCTTGTTTTCATCCATTGTCACGTATAAATGCCAAGAATCATTTTAATTTCACTTGAGCAGATCTAAACAGCACTCTGAATCCCAATACATTGTTTCTGGTCTGGTGAGTGTAAAAGCGGTGCCCATTTTTACAGAAACTTACACATGTCAAATGTGTTTCATGCAAAATTGAGTGAAAATACTACCTACTGATATCTTAAAGGTGTCAGTATCTCACGCTACTTTATTTTACAGTTGTTAAAAACAATTCGATTGACATTTTTGTGTTTTATTGCAAAAATGCAAATTTCACGCATTCAGAATCTTTAGTGATTATAGGACAGCGTTCAAATTAAGCATACTAGTCAATAATTGATTTTCCTGGTGCAGAGTACTCATTATACTTATTAAGTCATTGTTTGGTTCCAACAATATTTTCCCCTCCCATCAAAGAAAACAGTGTTTAATCAGCAAATGAAGATCTTTTTATCCATTGTCTTGAAAATTGTCATAAAAATGACCTAACTGGGATCATTTAAATGACAGTAGCCTTTAAACTAATTATGAGAATGCCGTAAGTATTGACACGTACTACATGATGGTTAGAATCACTCGAAAATCATGTGGGTCTGGTCGTTAATGTTGCCATACATGTATCTCATCGGGGACTAATTGTGTCATAGTTAAGTTGTGAATAATGCATATTGTTAAGCGAATGATTATAATTTTCTAATCATTTATGCATTCCATTTTTTAATTTTAATTTTTATTGCTGATGGATTTATAAATACTTTTTTCTCAATTTCATTGAATAATTAATTACATAAATTCTTTAAAACATCTTCCCCTTTGTATAATAAGTTTAACACAAAATTATTCTTGTAAAAATGTTTATTAATTTGAAACAAAATTTTATTTATGTTATTTAAAATGAAATTTCACTACATTTTAAATAAAATTGAAAATCGTATTTACGAAATATTTTTAAAATTTCAGAATAGAAAAGTTAAAAGATTTCTCTAACTTAATCTCAACGAATAATACTTGTATTATATATTTCTTTTCTAAATATATATTTTTAATTAAACTCTAGGTAAAATAAAAATACTTTTTTTCATTTCACCTAATTAAAATTACAATATCTTCAAGTTATGAGACTTTTAATATAGTTTTTACACTAGTTTGAATAGTCTTTTGGAGTTTTTTATATTCTTTTTTAAGAATACCCTTTCTTTCTCTTTTTAATTAGTTTAGTGTCTCTAGTTAAAAATTTAATAAAAATATACATGTGTACTACACTCTTAATTAATATTTTATTTTCACAGAAAGTTTAAAGATTTAATGTTTCAACATTATTCAAAGTATCAAAGTTATTTACACAATTTAAATTATTTTTTTTAAATATTTTACTTTAAGTGAGAAGAATACTTTCTTAGATTTTTTTAGCTTATGAACTGTGCAACAAAAATCAATAAATTGTTCTTTAAAATTATCATAATGTAAAACATCGCTTCCTATTTTTAACATCACTTATTATTAATTTATAATTACAATTTGATAAACTGAAATTTGCAAATTAGCTATTATTATTCTAACTCGAAATAATGAAGAATGTTTTGTGACTTACATGCTTCCTAAATTATTTTTTATGGAAATTACAACTACCTGAATATATTTAGCAAATGAATGATAAAATATATATCTTAAAATTTTCAGTTATTAATATGTGTTGAGAAACATTATTTTCATGTTTACTGTTTAATTTTGATTCAACAAAATCAGCTCAGTAAAATAAAAATTTTAAATCATTAAAATGTTGTCAAAGTTGAATAAGTTAAGGATATTTCATCGTAAATAGTTTAAAATTGTGCTGATAAATTATATTAATGAATGATGTTTTTTCAAATAATTTTGAAATAATGTGTTTCATTCTTAATTTGTAAAATAATAATTTATAAGTGATTATAAAGATATTTTTTAAGTTACAGAAGAGTTTCGGAATGTTATTTTTTTAACACTTAATTATTATTATTATATAATATTTCTTATTTGAAAATTTTGAAATTGGCCTGAAGTAGTGCTTATTACGATAAAAGAAGAAATTAAATTTTTAATCAGAAAATATGATGATTGTATAAACACATTTAATAAATATGCTTTGTTTTAAAATTGAGTTCATAGAAAGGATGTCATGGTATAATAATTTATAAAATAAAGTATGAAAAAAATTAAATATATGATTATAAATTGGAAGAGTAAATTTATATATGATATTAATACTAAAAACAATTTAAAAGCAATATTTTGAAATAAACGTTTCTCATTTTATTTCAGTTGATGCTAAATTTTATGATCTAAATTAATGCAATTTATATCTCATTATGTGATACAATTTATAAATTATGTTACATTAAAAGTATGTTTCTGGTGTAATGGTTTAATTAAATCTTAGAATCTCTAAAAATTTATGCGATTTCTTTCAATTGTTATTTCTAAATATTTTAGAAATTTATATATAAATAATCTTTTTTCTTAAATTTGGAGGTTAAAATAGTATTTATTTTAGATTAATTTAACATACAGTTTTTTGTTATTTTGTAAATATTATTCATAAAAATGCAAATTATTCTAATCTAGTTAAAATTTTTAATTTAAAATTTCATATAAATCACACACTAGAGATCTTACATAAAGTTTTAAACCGCACTTGCTGTAATTTTATGCATTTATATTGAAAGTATACTATTATTATGTACCCATTTTGCTACATTAAACTAAGCATTTGAAACCTAAGTTTAAAAACGTTACCTTCAATTTTTTTTCGTGTTTTAGTTTATTACTTCCATTTCGAAAGTGTAAAAATCTTAAACTATGTTCATATAAAACTTAAAAAATTCATAATTTCGCAAAGAAAAGCAGAAAAATATTGTTTAAAAATTCTTATAAATAATTGTATTTTTCACAAAGCCTAGTCACTTGTGTTATGCTAATATATATTATCAGCGATATTTAGAGTGAATTGAATTGCAAGAGACCTGGGATTAGAAGCTATTCTTTCTGAGGAGGATTATGGTGACCTATGGATCTTGTCAGACAGCCGTAGTTCTCTCCACCATCTTCGTAATTGGCTTCTTAGGCGACAAGATCAGCAACTTCATATTATTTAAATTAAAGCTCATTTCACTTAAACATGATGTTCATTTGCAACGGATACCTTCACATGTGAATCTCCACGGGAATGAATGGCAGATAATCTTGCTTAGGAGGGCTGCAGGATTTCAACAACTCCCTCTTCCACACTCACCTTTATGGAGATATACTCCCGAGAAAAATCTAAAATCTCGGAGGGGTGGAAAGCACCCCCTATCCATGATTGTTACAAGGGATCAAAACCGGGTTTGTCCCTTGACCTCCCTTGTGACAGACGTACTAGGACTACTCTCTCAAGATTTGCTGGTGGTCACATCAAGTGTCTCACTTACAACAAGGGCAGGAAAGCCTTCGTCACCTGCACCAAGTGCCAAAGTCATCAGGCTTCTCTCCTGAGCACCTTTTGGATTGCATGGTTCTCTCTAAGGAGGATCTCTTTAGCAATCCTCTCCTAGTCTTCGACTTCCTTACAGTCAACGGGCTCGTGGATCTTGTCTGACTCCGTCAGACACTGAGGATAACAAACAACGAAAACAAACATCAGCGATATAAGCAAAATGAAATTAATAATTCACCAATTACATGTTTTAGTGGTACATGGTTTCTAATTAATCGGACAGTGGAGTACACCTTTAAACATTCTATGAATACTCTCAAGCAAAAATCAGAAACTGAGAAATAAAATTAAATAAATAAAGTTAATAACATTATTTCTGAATTAAATTTTGATAGTTCATTTTTTCTTCGAAAATATTTACTTGCAACACACAAACAAAAACAAATAATAGTTTTGTAACATAATTTCTAAGTTGGAATTAATAATCTAAATGATAAGCGAACGTGATTTATTTCGTTTTCTCTAAGTCTTAGTAATCTGTTTTAATTCATTCATGAAGTAGTTTTGCCAACTGAAACTGATATTCTCGCCGTAACTTGAACACTCTTAACATTAAGAAATTAATCAGTCATACACATTTCAATCATATCTCATAACTCCAGCATTCAACACACACACACACATCCATTTTGTTACTTATCAATAGTAGACTGTTTATAAACATAAGGCACCCAATCTTCACCCCATGAAAAAGAACATCAATTTTGGTTGAAGATCTTCCCATTTTATCGAAAATTACGATAGCACGTGCCATGACTCACACTCCCCATTTTATGTTCTTACAATCAAAATAAATGTATTATGTTCTTACAGTCAAAATAAAAATGTGAAATTAAACTTTATTGACTCTAATTTTTTTAAATAAGTTAAAAATTATCATGATTTATAAATGAAAAATATTTAAATTTCATAGCCAGATTTCGCTAAATATAATTGAATTAAAATTAACATGTTTCAATTTACTATTTAAGTGCTAAAAGTAAAATAATAAAAATAAAAATGTTTTGTAATTTGTTCTATGAAAAATATAATATTAAAGTAACTGTAAAAGAAACTATTGTTATTGGTTCCATTCTCTTTGTCAGACGACGAGTGAGTAGCTTAGGGGGAAGAAAGAAGTTCTTATAAATTTACTAATATTTAAAGATTTACTTACAGAACTATTTACAGATTACTTTAAGGTAGTTCCTTCACAGTGAGCTCCTTCACACAATCTCTCCTCTCAATTACTTGTACATCTCCCTCAACATGACATATTAAACACTGCCATCTAGTGGCCACTCATTTTTTTAAGCAATATTACATCTTGATGCAAACACTATATTGTACAGAAATAGTTTTTTCAGACATTTTCTTGCATGTATTTATTTTGTATATTTTTAATTGTTCTTATATTAAGAATAGAATGTTTTTATATAATTTTTGTTATATTTTAGATATTAATTCTATTTTTTAGAATCTTTTATTATATATATATATATATATATATATATATATATATATATATATATATATATATATATATATATATATATATATATATATATATATACTTATGTAAGTTATTCAAGATGAACCAATAATTTGTTTGTAACCACTGTTCAGAAGTAAGGTTTTTTAAAATTTATTCATTAGAACCTTTAACGAATAATTTTCTAAGTAAATTATAATAATCTTTTGAATATGATATGAAATTTAGATCATACATTACAAATACGTTTAGATGTCATGTATTTTAAATAAATAATATTATTTAAGATTAAAATTACTAAAATAATGAATAGAACAAACAATTTTACAAACTGTGGATTTTAATAAAATTAATGTCAGTAAATTAAAATAAACAACATTTCAAAATCAAAAATTATTTACACTAAAAATATTTTATTAATGAAAATCATTTGGAAGTTACATATGTATTAAATGTATAAAATATAGTTTAGCAATTTTAAATTAATTTGAATTCCTTATTTCTTTCATAATTTTTAAGATGATTAATAATTTATATTGGAATATTTAAATAATTTTATAATGAATCGCGAATTTTTGATTACTTTCTGTTATTTTCTATGCATAGTAGAAAGATTTCCTAGAAGATAAATATTTAATTCATAAATTCATAATTTAGTAAGCAAACATATACGTATTATATTTAAAAAATATTGACTAAGATTTATCTTTAAAATGAAATGAAATTGATAAAAACATTTTATTATTATAAGTTTAAGAAAATGATTCACTTAAATAAAATTAAAACAAACCTGCATTTTCCTTAATTTTAATTGGAATAGTATTAATTATCTTCAAGTGCAGTTCATTAAATTTTTCAAATTAATTTTCAACCTCGGAGAAATATATACTTTACTAATTACAATTACAGTGAATTTTCAAGAAAAATCATCTGTCAAAGCATATACTTGTTAATATGTTTTATATAATTTTGAGGACGGTGAAAGAAAATACCCATCATGCCCCAAGTGCGACAATGCTCCGTTTTGCCCGCAATACATCTTGAAGTGCTTGGGGGTTTTCTCATGAAGAGGCTGTGAAAAGTCCACACCTGCTTTCGGACTTTTTGGCTATCTATGACCTCATGGATCTGGTCTAGTGGAACTAGACCAGATCCATGATTAATCTAGGTAGGGATTAGTCCCACCACCACCATATAATTATAAAACATTATAATTATATGGTGGTGGTGAATATTATGGTGTTGATTAATTATATGGTGATTATAAAACATTATATATAAATATATAATGTTTTTTATAAATAGATATGTGTGCAATAGTTTTAACATAGTTTAGAATATAAAAATGAATGAAATATTCCTCAAATTATATTAATGCCGTCTTAAAATTGATGAATTTAGTTTTCCCAATTTTTCATGAAACTAAATTTAAGTTCAGTTGCTCTAAGATCAGTTTTAGCTTTTATGGAATTGCATTAATTTTTCGCCTTGAGTTAAATGATTTGAAATAATTATTGCATTTGAAGGATTTTATTCACAGCTTTGTCATTACTTTTTGGTAGAACACTGTCATTAGAAATTTAAAGATTTAATATTCCAATTTACAAAAATCAAAATTACCTCAATGATTTTGAAGATTTTCTTAACAAGAATAATGAATCTGCTCTTCATTTGAAGTTAATTCAGTTAAATTTTTGCGATGTTCATTTAATGATGATTCATTCCTTTTTTTATTTTTAAGTATTATGTTATAGATAAAAATTGAACTATTTCTTTAATTTCAGTGATATTCAATGTTATACCTTTAATAAAAATATTCATATATTATAAAAATAATTATTAGATTAGAAAAAATATATTTAAAAGTAACGATATTGCTTTTCAAAGAAATTTATTTTCTTAAATGCGATAATTTGCCTAGCAAGAGAAATAATTTTTGAATACTCATGTTGTGTACATATGTTGGTTAAATCCAATTCATTATGTGGGATTATTTGTTTATTTTCATGTTTTAAAGATCACTTGTTAGTTGGGTTAATCACAGAAAATATCAATCAAAGTTGTGCTCTTGATCAATTATTGATCAAGAGCACAACTTTATTATTCGGTTATTTAAATTTTTAATATTTAAAACAAGTACGTTGCTTATAGCAATTATTTTTGGTAGAAATATAAGCTTTCAGATTAACAGTTTGTGGCGTTGTTTTCTGATTTTTTTGTAACTCTACTCCAAATTTAGGTTTGAATGTTAAAGTGATTCCAAAATTTGATATTCTATAAGTCACGGTCAAATTAGGAAAAGTCACATTTTGCGAAAAAGAAAATTATTCCTGTGCCACAAATCGTTGGTTTTATATTATATTATGGTAATAATTTTTTAGTTAATAATAAACACTATTTAAACATATGAAAAATACATAAAATTATCAAGGAACATGAAATCATTAAATATGAATACTTGATTGTCCATGTAAATATTTTCATGATAGTAAAAACTGTTTTTCTAATAATATTTATTGTAATTTTATAAAGGGAAAAACTTTAATTACAAAGCAGTTTTCAGCAAAACTCAGTAAAAATATTACATTTTTCTTAAATGGATATTTCCTATGTAAGAAGAAAAATTTCTAGTGACTTTCATATTAAAAAATTGAAAGTATTTCATAAACTGTAGCATAACTAGATTTTTTAATTTTCATCACTTAAAAAAAGAAGTGATCTTTTCCTTAAATTACACCACTTTGAATTAGTTTTTCAAGAAATAAAATTCGCATTTGTACAATCCAACTTATATGCCTTGCACAATGCCCTGTACCTGAAGCAGAGTGTTTTCATAGCAATGTAAATAACTATCACTGTTTAAATTATAAACTAAAAAATGATTTAATGGGTGACTTCATTTTAGATCTTTTTTTCATTTTAATTTATAAAAGATATATATCATCTAAGCTTGATTATAATATTACTTGTATTAAGTGTATTAAAAAAAGAAAAATGAGTCTTGTGTGTGTTTCTGCATTTCATAACAATTATATAGGAAATGAAATACGTCATATTCATACATCAAATGAATATGCAAAAAATATATTGCATATTTGTAATATTAGTAAAATTCTCGCACATTTATTAATATAAATACTTATTAAATACATTGTTATCTAATAAATATTTGTGTGAATGACTATAAACTTTAATAATAAAAAGAGGTGTTATAGTACTATTATCCAATTGGAACTGAAGTATTTTGGATGTTTCTATCAATTTTTTTCCTGTTTACATTGTTTTCAAACAGTTTTAGTGTGTTGATTAATTAATTTTTTTTGTTTAAAGGATGGTTATGTTCCTTTATTTAGCTACTTATACTATAATTCTGCTTTCTTTGTATTTTTGCTTTACTGGCAGACAACGTTTAGTTTAGAAATACATTATTTTAAAATATTTATCATAAAACCTTTTCTTAAAATAGTCTTTTACATATATAAAAAAACAAGATGTATTTTCAAATTATTATAAAAAAGAATTTTCTAGTTCTTTTTTTTACGGTACTTTTTTAACATAAAATTTCAGTACTAAATTACATTAAAATCGATGGAAGGAAAATAAAAAAAATCGCATAAGAAATATTTTTCTGAGTTAATGAGATATTTTTAAACTGAATATTAGAATTTTTCAAAACAAAAAGGATTTTCTTTCTAAGAGTTCTGTTTTAACTGCATAAACTAAATCTTTTCTTACCATCTGCTTTATGGCAACCATTATTAAATTCATTCCTTTTTCCATTCCTGCAGTACTTATATACAATCACTTTGCATGGAGCACACTTAAGAGGCAAAAGTCCCATTTTATTAGAAAAGGTAAAAAATGTTCAAAAGTACTAAGTTTTGTGATTTATCTAAATCTAATGGATGCAGTTTTAATATTTTTTTATAATTTTAGTAGTCAAAGATTCTTTTATACAACCTAAAGTAAGAAGAAATCAAATTTTAGAATAGATATATTTTGAATTATTCTCTCTTAGATAGGATATATTATATTTAATTTAAATGTTAAATTATGCAAAAAGTATGCTTCTGATATAGATGTTTGAGTGGCTATAAGTTTATGAAAAAACTAACTATTAGTTTTATGCGAACATTTGAAATTTATTTTGAACAACTTTTAATCATAATATTACAATACTTTAAATATATTCTGTAAAATCAATGATTTGGTATTACTAAGTATTACTCTTAGTTCTTTAGAGACAGAAATATTACGGATTTTGAATAATGGTGAGTCAATAAAGGAAAAAATTTGATTTTTATACAAAAATGTACTTTTAATTAAAATTATAAAATGAATGATGTTTATGTTGTTAAACTAAGAAAAATGTTAAAAAAATACATTAACTCTGTGAAAGTAAATTATCAGATTCTAAAACAGCATTGTAATACATGAAATGTGCGTAAAATATTTTATAAAGATATTAAAAAATTTAAACAAATATAGAATGTATGTTTAGGGGAGAAATTAATTCATTATTCAGTAATATATCATTATTTATTCTTAGAACATATTTTATAATGAATTTTCTCAATAATATTCCAAATATTATATACTGAATAAAACAAAATCATAAACTATCATCATCGTTCAAAGCAAAAAATATGGCTAAATAAATCATTAAATAGCTAACATCAATAAAATATCTGCAAGTTACGCACCGATTCATACAAGTTTATATGAAAGAGATTTAGAGGATGGAAAAGGGGAAAAATTCTGAAAAAGAATAATATTATCAGATCAGAAATCCATAAATTCAGGATACAAATTATCACTATAATTAATGGTTGAAGTTCAATGTTTTGTAAAAGAATAGTAAAATAAAAAACACTGCATTGCAAAAGTACAGTATGAATATTTGAGTACTATACGTAAGCATTTAATAATCTATCAAAAGTTCGTGAAAAAATTAATTTGAAGAATTAAAATTAATAAAGAGCTGATTGAAAAATTTTCCTATTGTAATCTTTTCAGTTCTTTATTTCTTACATTCTCTTTATATATAAGGAAAAATGAAATATTTAAAAAAGAAAATTACATCAAACTTAAATAGGAATTATATATTTTATTATTTATATTTTGCTTAAGACTAGTCTAGTAATAAAACAAAATTTTAATTGAAACCCCAAATGATGCTCTAAATGAAAACATTTCTATTTAGTGTGAGTAAAATAAATTACTATTCACCTTTTTGAATAATTAATAAAAGTAATAAAAGTGAACGAAAATAATTACAAAAAAAGTTTTTGCTTAAACTTATGAATTTGGTAATTTTGGACGAAGGGAATAAAATTTTTATGATGAGTAGATTAAAAATATTCTGTAAAACTTTAATTCGTAACATAAATATATGCTTTTGCTTTTTTATTCAAAGAAAATTTTGTTACTTATGTGGAATCTTTTGATAATACTGATAATAGTGTGAGTAAAATATAAACATCATTGTGATTATAATATAATGTGTTTTGAAACACAAATAAGCTTGATTAGATTCTAGTACTTCATAATAATATAACATTATATACTATATATTGTAGTGTACATATTAAATGCTTACAGCTCATATAATGTAAAACACATGTATGTATGTATTTAAAGTTTCTATAAATTATATAGATCAAAAATAAAAATGTACATAAATTCAAAGTTTTATTATGGCACTAATCAGTATTACATTGCATTACAACATGTAAAATTTCGTGATTAGAGTAAACGTGATTTTGAGGTTCAGTTTTTATAATTAAAGAATTATTTAAGCATTTTATTTCATAATCGCCTAATCATACATATCAGTAATAAATATTCATCAGTAATACAAATTACATCTACTGATACCAGTGAAACATTTTTTATTTATTTCCATAACTTGTCTATGATCTATATAATTCTTTATAAAATAAAATAGGTATTTTGTATTAAATTTCATTTTCTTTCTCAATTTATTCTTAATAATATTTACATATTTTAAATTTTTTCTTAATATATTTCGGACCATTTTACATAATATTGGGCTTTTAACAAACGTTCACAGTTTAATTCATAGTCTTTAATGTGAATATTTCCAAATGTTAAAATTGCATTTAAAATCTTACTACATTCATGTGCAAAAATGTAATCGTAAAATAGTAAAATTGTAAGTGAGAACCACAATAAATATACTCTTACAATTAAGGGGCTAATAACATTTCGTAATTTTATTTTGTTCTGAAAACTTTAGTTGATTTCTTAAAATGTTTTAAATATTAAAATGATGTGTTACATATTTCACTCAATTATGAAACTATGAACACATTTGTGTATTATTTATCATTTGCATCCAAATTTATCAGTGAATATTTTAAAATCAATCAAATACTTTAACATAATGAATTTTGTTTTGAAAACACTGCTTGCACGATTAAAAGAAAATTCTAATTTAACGATTTTAAGAAAATTCAAATATTAATATTAGAAGTGACTGCAAATTATTAATCCATGCAAAATAAGCAATTTGAAGAATAAATAATAGATTATTATTTGATTTTTGCATGTAACCATTAAAAACCAATTAATTTTGAAAATTAAATTTATATTTTAAAGAGTATCTGACATATTTTTATTAAAATGAATTTATTCACATTATATTAACTTAAATGTCAGAATATATAATATAAACTTTAATAAAAAATTACTCATAGAAATAAAAAATACTGTATGAAATATTTTTTTAAATATATTCTAAGAAATTGCAAATGCTTTGTTTCAATTTCACTTCAGTCTCTTGTGGTTTATTTTGTAATTTGTTACAAGTTACTAATATCTTTTTTTATTTCAAATGCAGCAGGCGAAAGGGAACACAGTTCTATCACCAGCAAAGTGGATACAGAGAAAAATACAAAATAAAGAATAAACAAGAAGACAGAAAATATGTACAGAGTTAAGGCCTAAGGCCTATAAGAAGTTCTCTAGCCTCCCAATACCGGGAGTAGAACTAATATCTAATAGGAATTAAAATTTTTCTCTTATATCTTTGATTTAACTTTCCTTTAAACTTAAGTGAATATAAGAACTTCTACTGAATGAATTAATATTAAACACATAAATTTAAGCGAAGTAATATTAATAATATATCAATAGTTTTAATGAAAATAATTTGGTTAATTTTCTACACTAAAATTGTATTTTTTCATATATTATACTCTTACTTTTGATGTGAAATCATCATAACACAAGTAAGTAAAGAGGCATAAGAATTTAAAGTGTTTTTGAATTTGTATTAACTTGCTCAATACTCATTCAAAATGTTTTTCTTTATGTCTTAATACACGTAAACTTAAATGTTTACCTATAATGCAAAACGATATTACTTCTGTTGATACAAATTTGGTTTTTGTTTTGAAATTTATAAGAAAAACGTGTTTTATACAAATATCCAGATTGTAAATTCACAGCATATTGATTTATGACAATTTTCATTTCCAAATGACTATTATGTAAGGCTCAATTTATATAAGCGTTTAAAAATTATTGTGATCATGATGTATTTCAAGCATAATTAAAATAAATAAAAAATATTATATACTCTTTCTTTTCTTAAAACTTATAATTATTGAATTAACAAAAAAGGTACTTTATTTTCCCTAATAACTTATTTAGTTCAATTCAAATAACTCAAAGAGTTATAAAAACTGCAGCTGTTTGCAAAGTTAGACAAATTATTTATACAGTAAGACCCCGCTTAACGCTGTTTCGTTTAGCGCTGTTTCGGTTTAGCGCTCTTTTATTTCAACCCGGGGATTCCACGAAATATTATGCAGCGATAGATTTCAAATACATATCCGAAAGAGTGTACTTGTTTGGTGCGGTATTGTACAGACATATTTTTATTATTGGAAACATTTGTTGACATTATTGTAAGTAGGTATTAATTTACATATTTAATACTATATTATAGTGTCAAATATTTTGATCTTTAGTTTTTACTATGGGTGATAATGAAAAAGAAAAGAAAGCAACCAGAAAAAGCATTTCACTCAAAACTAAAATGGAAGTGATTAGAAGATTAGATTCTGGTGAACGTCAAACTCTAATTAGTGCTTCATTAAATTTGACAACTTCAACAATAAGGACCATCATGAAGAATGAAGAAAAAATACTGTCATCGGCAACTACAACTACGTCAAGCTCTGCAACTAGAATTACCCGTTCTAGAAATAATATCATAGAGGAAATGGAAAAACGACTGTCTATATGGATTGACGACGAAATTGACCGCAATATGCCATTAAGCCAATCTATCATAATAGAAAAAGCTAGAAGAATTTTTAATTACATTCAGGCTGAGACAATTGATACAAGTAAAACTTTCGTTGTCAGTCGAGGATGGTTTAATAGATTTAAACATCGAAATAACCTTCAAAACATAAAGATTACAGGAGAAGCAGCAAGTGGTGATACAAAAGCGGTGGCTGAATTTCCAGTGATATTAAAAAAATAATTGAAGAAGGAAGCTATCCTCCAGAATTGGTTTTTAATGTTGATGAAACAGGCTTGTTTTGGAAAAGAATGCCGAAAAAAACATTTCTATCCCGTGAAGAGAAATGGGCACCAGGATTTAGAGCTGCAAAAGATCGCTTAACCCTTCTACTAGGTGTTAACGCAAGCGGAGATTTTAAATTAAAACCATTACTAATTTACTATTCCAAAAACCCAAGAGCGATGAAAAGCATATCTAAATCAACTTTACCTGTAATTTGGAAGTCTAATAAAAAATCATGACTAACTGCGAAAATTTCCCAGGATTGGTTCACTGAACATTTCTGCCCGTCTGTTAAACGTTATTGCGAAATTAAAAAACTTGAACAAAAAGCACTTCTGTTAATTGATAATGCTCCAAGCCACCCAACAAATTTATCAGACTTAACAACATGCATTCCAGTCGAAGTGGTTTTCTTGCCGCCTAACACAACTGCCTTAATTCAACCAATGGACCAAGGTATTTTATCAAATTTTAAGGCTTATTAATTGCAGTGAACCTTTAAGCAAATGTTTGAAAAAACAGACGGAGAAGAGAACCAGTCCATAAGAGAATTTTGGAAAAACTACAACATCGTTAATGCTGTAGAAAACATAGGCCTTTCTTGGAATGAGGTAACAGAAAGATCTTTGAAAGGAGTATGGAAGAATATTTGGCCGGATTTAAGTAAGACCGATGACGTTGGACACTCTGTCGATGTGGATGAACTAGTGGAAGAGATAGTGCAATTAACGAAGCAAACCGGTTTTGAAGGGGTAAATGTGGAAGATGTCGAAGAAATAATTCAAGAAGCAATGGCTAGTCTTTCTAATGATGAGCTCAAGGAATTAACTGAACAAGAAGAAAACAAAAATGTTGACAGCAGTGATTCAGAAGAAGAGCAAAAATAACTTTCGATGGCGTTTGTAAAAAGGAGATGTCTACCATAACTGAAATAATGGATCAATTCATTGAAAATGATCCGAATTTTGACAGGAGCTCAAAAGTAAGGCGTGGTGTTAGAGATGCTCTATCCGTTTATGAAGAACTTTTAAGAGAACAACGCAAAAGAAAAAGGCAAACAACATTAGATGCTTTTGTCACAAAAAGGCAGAACACTGATAACGCGGAAGGCTAATTAAATATGACTGACTTAGAATTTTATTTGTTTTTTTTTTAAGAATATTTGTTTTGTTATTTATATTTTGTTTTTATTTTTGCAAGAAATAATAATGTGGTATTAATTTGGGCTTTAAGAAATGAATAATTGCTTTTATTTTTATTAAAAAAAATACTTTTTAAATTTAATACCTAACTAATTTCCTAGCCATCTTCCCCTAACCCCAATATTTACATGTAAAGATAGCCTCGTTTAGCGCTGTTTCGCATTACGCTCTACTTTGATGGAACGTATCCCCCCGTTAAGCGGGGCTTACTGTA